>JADPWL010003189.1:0-30632 GCA_019059595.1 Marasmia exigua | reverse complement strand
ATCCCATTCATGCCGAAGCGTAGCTCTCATAGTTTCCATGTTTTTAGGGTTATGTTGGTGCGTATTTTAATCTTTATCCTTCTCATCTTAGCGTGTAATTCCCGGTTGCGTCCAAAGCTATCGCTCTGGAGCCCGGGGAACGCTTAGACCATTTTTTTATGTGATAGGTGGCAGACGAGCAGATAAATCACCCGATGGTAAGCGATTGCCGCCGCCCATGGACACCCGCGACACCAGTGGAGTAACAAGTGCACTCATCATCATCATTATCATCAGCAACCCACACTCGTCCACTGCTGGACATAGGTCTCCCCTAATGCACGCCACTGCTCCCGATTTTCGGCCACTCTCATCCAGCCCACATCTGCCAGCCTTCGAATGTCATCATCCCATCTTGTCGCAGGGCATCCTACACTACGCTTATCGAGTCGCGGTCTCCACTCAAGGACTTTACGGCTCCAACGGCTGTCCGTTCTGCGGCTAATATGACCAGCCCACTGCCACTTCAGTTTGCTAATTCGGTGGGCTATGTCGGTGACTCTGGTTCTCTGTCGGATTACATCATTTCTGATGCGGTCCTTCAGAGATACTCTGAGCATAGCCCTTTCCATAGCTCTTTGAGCGACTTTGAACCGGTGGACTAGTCCAGCCGTGAGTGTCAACGTCTCGGCACCGTAAGTCATGACCGGAAGGACTCACTGTTCGAAGACTTTCGACTTAAGACTCTGAGGGATGGGTGACGAGAAGACTTGACGAAGTTTACCAAATGCTGCCCAGCCTAGCTGAATTCTTCTATTGGCTTCTCTCTCGAAGTTGTTTCTGCCTAATTGGAGCGTTTGTCTTCGGGAGGTACTCCATTCCTGGGTTCCTGATCTATTTTAAACAATTTCGAGGTTACTACCTCTCGGCAAACACTTATACTATTTATTAAATAACTATGCACAAATGATGGGTCCGTTTTTGAAAGCGAAAAATTGATTACCGCCAAAAGCGGCCACTTTTAGCGTGAATCAATTTTTCGCGTACGAATGTTTGGTTCGCATTTTTGTATGGTTATTTAATAAATAGTATAAGTGTTTACCGAGAGGTTGTAACCCCGAAATTGTTTAAAATAGATCCGGTTTATTAGCTAAAAATTAAAATCAATTGGCGTTGCTAGTGTGCCCTACCTAGTGTGTGTAATATAAAACAAAATAAGTTCGTAGGTATTATTTATGATACAACTCTCTCAAACCATTTGGCGCAAATTAGGGCCCTTACCCTAGCCGCATTATAATAATTCAGCCAAATTGCTTACCAAGCTTGTTCATAATTCAGTTACAAATCATTAGAGTTGGTTCAGGCTAATAGCTATGAAGTTTCCTGAAGTGAACATACTCGTAAATGAGGTAATTTCAAATATATACGGCTCCGCGGTGTAGAACGACTGAAGAATTAGTAAAGATTTTTTTTCTTTAAACATTTAATAAAAATAAATAAATATTTTCACAACATCACAAACATTGATCTGACTCCGAGATAGGTAGCTCAAGCACCTGTGTTACGGATATCAGAATCAACAGTGGGATTACAAATATATACATAACGGAGGCTGGTCGAGCTCTTCGTTATCAGATAGGTAACCCAAACAAGGTTAATGCTACCCACTTCAAAACTAAATTTACATTCGAACAGCCCATTAACAATGAGTGTAAAAATATATAATAAATTACCAACCATAATAAAAACCAGTCCGGATAAAGAATTTTATATAACACTTAGGGAGCTTTTCACCACAAAAAGCTATTATACAACACAAGAATATTTTAACGATAGACTCTGAAATAACATGCAATGCAATAAATACAAATGAATTATTAATAATACCTAGCTAGATAATACAGATAAATTGAATAATAAGTAACATCATAAAATAAAATTAATAATATAATAACAATAATCATACGATCACAAAATCTCAATATCACATTATAATTCTATCTAGTTTATATATACATGTATATAAGAATGGACTAGAGTATCTAATATAAATATTCAGCAGTCCTCCTCTCCTCTGATTTGCTGTGCCCGACAGGGTCCAAATTGTTCCTTAAGTATCATTTATAATATGTACCACCGTAATGTATCACATATGGAAAAGCAATAAAGAATTGAAGAATTGAATTGTGCAAGATGGCGATATTGAAATTAGAGTCCACTAATCACTAAGCGAAGTCACTTTCAAAGCGTCTATTGAACAATGTATCAATATTCAATGCGAAAGAACACAAAGATGAAAGCGGAAACGCGGCAGGTTCAGCATAGCGATGATTATTCTTCATTCGTCTGCATTTGTTCACTACGCGATCCCAGTCCGTTCTGGTATCACCACCATCAAATCCCCTCATAAAATCAAAGCAAAACCAAGATGCACTCAGAAAAAATACACACCGAATCCCTCTAGCGTGTCTGAAGTCAAACGTCAAAACTGACAGCTCACTAAATTTCCGGTATATAATACTACTCTTTGAATCAAAGCATGGAATAACCAAAAAGTATCAATCGATCGCTATGCTGACTCTGCCCAAGGAAGTTCCTTGACGTTCCCAATGGTTTCCAATTGGTTATTTAATAAATAGTATAAGTGTTTGCCGAGAGGTTGTAACCCCGGAATGGTTTAAAATAGATCCGATTTATTAGCTAAAAATTAAAATCGATTGGCGTTGCTATTGTGCCCTACACGTCACCTTAAAATAACTAAGCCCCCATACCGCCATTTCTCGCCCTACTCATATTTAACCTCATGTAACGGTGATTTAAAAAAAAAACTGTATATTTTTGTTTTTGGTACTTATTTACCTTCAATTTGATTATATATTAATATTTCTTACTTCTCGACACTAAGCAAATACCCATAAATACCTGGAGATTTATTATTCTGAGCGCGTAATCACGGTTTTTGTACCAATAGGTAGAATTTTATAAATAAAATGAACGTTCCAAAGAATTAGTAAAAGCTACCTAAGTACAAATTAGCCCCATAAAAGAACCTTACCTCATGACTTATTCAAAGTATAGATTAGGCGAAATTACAGAGGTAATTATGGTAATTTGTTTGTCGTTTCCTACAAATTGTATCGTATTTTGTGAAATAAGAACTAATCATGGACGAAGCATTGTCAAATCAAATATGTATATGAATTGATGTTAATAATGTCTAGACAATCTTTTTTTTGTTACAGACAAAACACATGATTACCTATACAAGTGGATTCACGAGGGATTATTCCCGCTATCCACCCTCTGCTCATCACCCAGCCGTGTGGTCCCGGCAGAGTAGAATAGGCCACCCTCACTCATACCGAGGTGTCGTAAAAGGCGACTAAGGTAAAGCTGCTGGCATGATCATCAGCACCCAGAGAAGGAAAACTCTGCATTTATATCAAAACCCTCGCCAACCCGTCTGCCAAGCGTGGTGAGTATGGCAATTGCCCCTCATGTGATTGAGGGAGGCCCGTGCCCCAGCAGTGGGGACTTAAATGGGCTGACGATGAAGTCCATAAAATAAAAATCGATAGATGCGTCATTTCGCCCAATCAGAATCAAGATACGACCAATAAAAACCTTTAAAATTACGAAAAAGTAACAGTACGGAAGTCATAAAATAACCAACGCTTTGAGATGACCTTTTAAATGTTGAAAAGGTAACAGAACGGAAGTCAACCATTGACTATAATGTATCAAGACGGGAATTAACACGACATTTATTATGTGATACAACTTTGTGTACTCACATATTTGGCTCGACGTTTCGGCTACGTTACAACGAGCGGAGTTCGCTCGTAACCATGTCTGCTGTAACGTATCTGAAATGTCGAGCTAAATCTAAAAAAGATATTTGATATTATAAATTGTCCGTTTACCTTTTTTCTGTAGGTCATGGATTTGCGTTTAAACTAATAATAATAATAACAATGTTTCGAGAAAGAAAAATTCTTAACAAAAATAATAATAATAATAATAATATTTTTTACCTTCTCGACATTAAGCAAATACCCATAAAGCGGACCACTCGTGACCACGGCTGCTGTAACGTAGCCGAAACGTCGAGCAAAATATGTGAGTGCACAATGTTGTTTCACATAATAAATATCGTGTTAATCCCCGTATTGATACATTATAGTCACTCTTAATTTTATTTTACTTTAGATTTTTTTCTCTTAGGTACCATCAATCTAAATACAGGAAGGGAAGATGCAAACAAATCCCCAAAAGAAATAAAAGGAAATTTCATTAGGGGACTCCATTACTTTTTAAATCATCGCGTTTGGACATTTTTCCGCCATTACACTTCATTTTGTATCTTTAATCTTCTTTTAGGGTACCCGTTTCTCAAAAAAAAACCCTTTTTAAATGCAATGGGCTCCTTTACGTTTCAGTGGCGTTACTTTTTTTATGTGATAGGTGGCTGACGAGCAGACGGATCACCTGATGGTAGATAAGTGATTGCCGCCGCCCATGGACACCCGCGACACCAGTGGAGTCACAAGAACTGGCAGCGTACTTGTGACTCCACTGGTGTCGCGGGTGTCCATGGGCGGCGACAATCACTTGACCATGACCTTTAAATCCCCCTTTCTCCTGGATTGGGCCTCCGGAACGAAACACAGCACAGTGTTGCTGCACGCCCGTTTTCTGTGAGGCCGTGGTATCATTCCGGTCCGGAAAGATTTCCATTCATCATCATCAGCCCATTTAAGTCCCCACTGCTGGGGCACGGGCCTCCCTCAATCACATGAGGGGTAATTGCCATACTCACCACGCTTGGCAGACGGGTTGGCGAGGGTTTTGATATAAATGCAAAGTTTTCCTTCTCTGGGTGCTGATAATCATGCCAGCAGCTTTACCTTAGTCGCCTTTTACGACACCTGGTAAGAGTGAGAGTGGCCTATTTCCATTATTTGTTAGTAAAAGACCGACGATATTTACTTTTGTAATTTTTTATGGACTTATCCCGCCCACGGTTAATGGCCGCGTGTTTGATTCCGCGTAAAGTATTGAGAACTAGTGGCCCGCCCTCACTTCGTTTCGGGACATTAGTTTCACTTTGTACCAATAGATGGCGCTAGGTGTCGATTACATCGCGCAAGCGTTTCGTGTTTTCGGATTACCTAAAAGCGTTGCCGCTGCAGATAAGTGGGTAAGACTACAGTCGAAGTCGGTCAAAGTCACAGTCACTCTATAAAATGCCGGTGTTTTACATTTTACCGACCTTCGGATTCTGCCGATACCACTCTTAACACAATCGCAGGTTTTAAGACTCTATTAGGTCCAAGCGCGCCCGCAAGCGCGCAGGTCGTGGAGAATCCCACGATACGGTAGGATCTCACGGCCCATTGCGCGATGGCGCGCTGGTGTCTCCGCAGGAGCCGAACAAACTGTGCTTTGGGCAGCGCATCGGCCCAGATAGGCGCGTTGTACAACGCTATGCTCCTTATTATGCCGGACTAGAGCATTTGGAACCTGCCCCCCCTGAGCCACGAGAGGCTGTTGGATGCTTTAAGCAAACTCGGCGTCAGCCCTCTAAAATGAGTCACGAACGACCATCGGGCTTCCAAAATTGCACTTCGCCCGAGGGTGAGATGCGCGTATCGCGGAGGGCGCTGCCGAGGCCCATGAAAAAAGATGGCCTCGGTCTTTTCCAGCGCCTAGCCTCCGAATCACATCCTTTTTTTTTGTTGACACAGGAGAAATGCGTAACACATACCCATCCGTCTGTAAACGGATGGGTTATGTCGGACTCTCCTCTGGCGACGGCTTCTATGAGAAGCCGGCCAGAGGTATATTGACTAAAACACTTGGGACTCTCCCTCATCTGTCCATGGGTGGGCGAGTGACATGGGGCCAAAGCTCGGAGCCTTTCACCCTTTCACCCCCCAGACAGGGACGCCCGCCTACACGGCGGGCACGGCGGTTCTCCCCCCGGGTCGGGGGGAGGAATGGGGACAGCAGAGAGCGTCATGCCGTCCCCACCAGGCGTAGGAGGAGGTCCGTGCAATGCCGGTGGTGGGGTTACAGCCCCACACAATAGCGGACCTGCTCCTCGCAGGGGAAGGAGACGCAAGTATTGGCGTCGTCTCCTCCCTCTACGTGCCTTGCGGCTCGCGGGGTAGAGAGGGTCTGCCTCTCGCTCGCGCTCCGCCGCCTCCTTCGCCTCCACCACATGCTCACAATATGCGGCAAGGGCCTACCAGGCATCCTCACTCGTTAATATATTAGAGTGAGAGGTCCTGGCCGACCTTTGCACCAATGCGTGGTGAGCCTGTGCACACGGCGCACACACCGCCAAGGTGTGCTGCGCCGTGTCCACAGGGTTTTTCCACAGGGTCCACGAATTACATCCTTTTTTTTTTTTTTTTTGGTAACGCAGAGAGAATGCCGCCGGCTCAGAAGGAACCGACGTCGGCACCGTTGGTCGGCGCCGCCTTATGCACACCCGGCCGCTGGGAGTCGGCCGGGTAGTGTGGGGCTCTCCCCTGGGGTTCTCCTAGGGGCATACCCACTAAACTCTCTGCGACAGTTTCCATCCCTCGCCCGGGAGAAACTCTCAGAGCGGGAACGCGGGCTATAGGACGAACCTTGCCACCGCGAACCCGCTCAGGGCGAAAGAGGCTCGCCAGTACGGCCTCTTACCAAACTCCGGTCCAACGGACCTAGGGCCTCTCCCACGGCCCACCAAACACCGCCCCCCGAATGGCGCCCACACTGCTGGCTGCAGTGCAAACACCACCGGGAGGAGGACTGCGAGTACCCTTCCCCACCCATACACTGCTGGCTGCAGTGCAGAGTGGGTTGGGGAAATAAAACCCACAGGCTTCAAAACAAAAAAAGCCGCAAAACCCAACTCCGCTGGATGCGGAGCCGAGAAAATTGGCACCACCGGTCGACATTGAGCCATCCTGGCTAGACGACCCAACGCCGGACCTCCAGCACATGGCCTTACGGCCGCTGAGCCCAAAGGCTCTCCACCCAGTGGGGCCCACGTCGAAAACGCTATCACGCGTAGCGTGACGCCGGACAGGGCCCCGGGCCCAGAACAAAAAAAGGCCACAGGAGAGGGGTTTCCGATGCCCCAAACCGTGAGGCTGGTCCTAGGCCCCGGGGGGGCTCAACTGGGGGTCGACAGAACGACTCCAGGAGCCCTCCCGTGTGTGTGCAGCTGTTAGCCGTCGAGTAGCAATGGGTGATGCCGATTACTACCCGCCGTTGCCCAGGGACGCCAGGACCCTTTCGGTAGCAGCTCCAAACAGAGCAAAAATACTACTGAAAGGGCCACACGAGGAGGCCGCCGCACCGTAGTCCCCCACGAATTACATCCTGCGCCGACCCCTGATAACCTGGGAAAAGGGCAAGATGATCTACCATGTGGTAGAGATCTCGTAAATTACTAACACAAAAAGGTACTTTAATCATCGCGAAACAGAACCCTCAGTATATAAATAGCACTCCGTTTTGCCCAGTATTATTATCATACTAAGTCGTGTAGAGCTTGGACAAACTTTCTTTCATTTTGTTAATGAATTTTTCAGACAGTTTGCCTACTTTTAAACAGAAGCTTTAAGTGAGATAAATTATATAAACTTTAATAATATTTCATTCTACAATGAAAAATGTTTAGTCTTCATATGATAGGATAATTATACTTTGTAGTAAAAAGTATCAGCCTATAAACTGTCCCACGGCAGGGCAAGGGCCTCAATCATAGAAATGAAGTTTTCGCTACTATGATGGGGCTAGGCTTAATCACCACGCTTGCCAAATGCGGATTGGTGATCACGAACCCGAGCTATGTTCGGAGAATTCGAAACATACTTTTCGCTCGACCCGGAAATCGAAACCCCGAGATGAAACTACACTAGAAAAATGTGGTATTTACACCATTAAAATTGATAACGTGTCGGTAATAATTCCATGTCACGATATTAAAACCTACAACGACGATATAAATAATACAATATTTAAGATTATTGACTGGTTAAATGATAACAACCTCAAAACTAATATTAGCAAAACGACATACATTCAATTCATTAACAAAAATGGAAAAAAACACCCTTTGAACGTACATTTTGATAGTCAAGTAATTAAAGAATCATCTCAAACAACATTTTTAGGTATTTTATTGAATGATAGATGTTCGTGGTTAAGTCATGTGGAGAAAGTCTGTAATAAGGTGAACTCTTTTGTATATACGCTATGGAGATCAACAAAAATCTGTACTAGAAAAGTGGCCATTCAGGCATATCATGGATATGTGGGAAGTGTGTTGAGATATGGGATCCTGTTGTGGGGGAATTCATATCATATTAATCGAGCATTTATAGCGCAAAAACAATGCGTGAGAGCAATTTGTAACATTGACTCTCGAACATCCTGTAGGCCATTTTTAGGGAGCTAAATCTCTTAACAGTACCCTGCTTGTATATTTACGAAATATGCGTCTTTGTGAAAAATAATTCAAATTTATACAAAACGCAAATGGAAACGCATAATACAAGAACAAGATACCCCAACAAACTGATGCTAAACACAATAACTACAAAATTGAACAATATGAATAGTTATCAAATGTCAGTCAAAATATTCAACAGATTGAGCGATGAGCTGAAGTCTTTACCGTTGGGAATGTTCAAGAGGAGATTGAGAAGCTGGTTGATACAAAACTGTTTCTATTCTGTTAATGAATTTTTGAATCTTTTAGAAAAGTGTAATTTATTGATTTTTAATGATTGTTTAAATTTTATTATATTAATAGATTATTTTAAAATGCTTTAATTTTGCATGTCAGGTTCTGACAAAATGTGTGAAACTCCATTATGTTTTAAGATCATCATGTACCACCTTTTAAGCGAAATAAATATTATTCTATTCTATTATATTCTATAAGTATTTATTAAGTGATGACATGCGTGTCAATAAATTGACCACATTGGATGCACAAGATTTTTTTTATGTAATAAGTAGGCAGACGAACAGACGGATCTCCTGATGGTAAGCAATTGCCGCCGCCCATGGCCACCCGCGTCACCACTGGAGTCACAATGCGCTGCCAACCTTTAAACCCCCGGATTTGGCCTCCGGTACCGTCACTCACGCAGCGAAACACAGCACAGTGCTCCTTCACGCCGGTTTTCTGTGAGACCGTGGTATCACTCCGGTCGAGCCGGCCCATTCATGCCGAAGCTTGGCTCTCCCACGGTAGGATCGTGCGTAGAAGCAGGAAAGCGGACCCCGGGCTCCGAAGCGACGGCTTGGGACGCAACCGGGACAAAACGGTAAGATGATGATGATGATGATTTATTTCATAAGTCTACAAATATAATTTTAAACATGTACCAGTATATCTAAGCTGACAAAATCAACGACAAGAGCTATTCGGACACCTAGAAACTTTAAATTTGGGAAGGGGGTGCCTTTAATAGTAAAAGTGAGTTAAGAAGGTGACTTGCAAATGCACCCACGCCCAAACTATTGACTCCTAAAACCTTTAAATTTGTGAAGGGGTGCCTTTAATAGTAAAAGTGAGTTAAGAAGGTGACTAGGAATGCACCCACAGCCCAAACTACTTACCCTAGAAACTTTAATTTGGGAAGGGGGTGCCTTTAATAGTAGAGTGAGTTAAGAAGTGACTAGAAATGCACCCTCATCCAACTACTGAACCTAGAACTTTAAATTTGGGAAGGGGGTGCCTTTAAAAATCAGTAAAGTTGAATTAAGAAGGTGACTAGGAATGCATCCCACAGCCTACACCATTGACCCTAGACTTTAAATTGGAACGGGGTGCCCTTTAAAGTAAAAGTGAGTTAAGAAGGTGACTTGCAATGCACCCACAGCCCAAAACTATTGACCCTAGAAACTTTAAATTTGGGAAGGGGGTGCCTTTAATAGTAAAAGTGAGTTAAGAAGGTGACTAGGAATGCACCCACAGCCCAAACTACTGACCCTAGAAACTTTAAATTTGGGAAGGGGGTGCCTTTAATAGTAAAAGTGAGTTAAGAAGGTGACTAGAAATGCACCCGCAGCCCAAACTACTGAACCTAGAAACTTTAAATTTGGGAAGGGGGTGCCTTTAATCGTAAAAGTGAATTAAGAAGGTGACTAGGAATGCACCCACAGCCTACACCATTGACCCTAGAAACTTTAAATTTGGGAAATGGGTGCCTTTAATAGTAAAAGTGAGTTAAGAAGGTGACTAGGAATGCACCCACAGCCCAAACTACTGACCCTAGAAACTTTAAATTTGTGAAGGGGGTGCCTTTAATAGTAAAAGTGAGTTAAGAAGGTGACTAGGAATGCACCCACAGCCCAAACTACTGACCCTAGAAACTCTAAATTTGGGAAGGGGGTGCCTTTAATAGTAAAAGTGAGTTAAGAAGGTGACTAGGAATGCACCCTCAGCCCAAACTACTGACCCTAGAAACTTTAAATTTGGGAAGGGGGTGCCTTTAATAGTAAAAGTGAGTTAAGAAGGTGACTAGGAATGCACCCACAGCCCAAACTAATGACCCTAGAAACTTTAAATTTGGGAAGTGGGTGCCTTTAATAGTAAAAGTGAGTTAAGAAGGTGACTAGGAATGCACCCACAGCCCAAACTACTGACCCTAGAAACTTTAAATTTGGGAAGGGGGTGCCTTTAATAGTAAAAGTGAGTTAGGAAGGGATTTTTGAATTCAATCCTTAAGGGGGTAAAAAGAGGGTTAAAAGTTTGTATGAAAATCTGCCATCTTTGATGTTAGAAATGTGAAAATTTGTCTACTGACTAATAATTTGAAATAAAGGGTAACTAGATATTAAAAAAAACTGTAAAAGGAAACGTATCGAGTATTGACAGATCTAATCTTAAACAGCTGTGGCCTAAATCAAAACCCATTGCTCCAGCTAATTTGGCTGACTTACGATCTATTTATAAATTGATTCCAGCAAATTCTTTGCAATTTAATAAAAACTTAAAAGCATCTGACGAAGCTATTGATGATGTTGACGGTTATGGGAAGGAACTGGAGTTCGACCAAGATGCTGAATGATTTTCTAAATAAATATTTTTCAAATAATTAATAATATTGTTTTATTGTCTTATATGTATTTACTTTTGATAAAATATATATAAACTACTCAAATATAGTAACTTTTACACTTTGGAACGTTATCTCAGATTAATTTAAATCCCACTTTCATATAAAATGCCTTTTTGTTAAAACGTTCTATGTACATTTTTTTTAAATTTGTATGGGTAATATTATTTTTTATCAATAAAAGGTATATAATAAAATAATATTTATATATTTCGTATAGATGATACACACTGCTCGGTTCTACATGCTACCATAAAAAAGTGTACCACAAAAACGCGATTTTCTCAGTTCGACCTTCGTGTGGATTGGAACGTTGTAGCATAACTACGTCCAATTAACATATGTAATATTAAGATATTTAATAAGCTACCAAAAAATGTTATTAACCTATCACTGGATAAGTTTAAGTCTCATATTAAAACCTGCCTAATGAATAAAGGTTACTATAGTGTACAAGACTATTTAAATGATAAGGATTCTTGGTCATGTTAATTGATTAATCTTTTGAGTTGTTATTCATAGTAGTCTATTAACTTTCATAATTGTATTTTTCTCTTCTCAATTGTAACTCTGTAATAACATTAATATTTGAAAAGAGTAACTACTGAGTTTCTTGCTGGTGTCTTCTCAGTAGAAATCGACATTCCGAACCAGCGGTATATTATGAACCTATTTTGATATTCATAAGCGTTCTGTGTGGACCTATATTAAATAAATCATTTTTTATCTTTTATCTTTATCTTTAATCAAGCAGGCGGTTCGGCTTTGTTTCGGTAGATGTCACTATGCATAATTACATCGCGCTAGCAAAGTGCGCTACCGAAATAAAGACCTCGATCCGCCTGCCTAGCATAGGCAGATCTAAATCGGCTAACAAACAGCGTGAAGAAAACTTATTAAATATAGGAGAGCCACGCTTCGGTCGCATGGGCCGGCTCGACCGCAACGATACCACGGCCACCACGGAATAACAGAAAACCGGCGTGAAGCAGCGTCTGCGCTGTGTTTCGCTGCGTGAGTGAGGGTACCGGAGGCCCTATACGGGGAAGACGGGGTTCAAAGGTTAGCAACGCCACCGGGTCTTTTATCGATCGATCATCGTTTCAAATACTAATAAAATCACAGCCTCCACGATTCTCCAGATACATGTTTGCATTATAAAATTGATGGTCCTTCTGATACAGGTATGTATATGAGTACCTAGTGTTGAAGTAACAATACACCGTAAATTTTTTATCGTTTAAATTCCGAAAACATCATATTAGGTATTGTAAATAAAGTCCTTAGCATGTTAAATCAATAAAATAAGCCCAAAAAAATCAGCTGTGCCATAGGTACATTATTGCCGGGTGGATATTATATTTTTACCCGACTACGGCGCAGCAAAAAGGCGTTAAAGCGTTTGTGCACGGACTTAAAATTTGTGCATGGTTATTTACGCCACCCTCACTCTTACCGAGGTGTCGTAAAAGGCGACTATGGCAAAGCTGCAGGCATGATCATCAGCACCCAGAGAAGGAAAACTCTGCATTTATATCAAAACCCTCGCCAACCCGTCTGCCAAGCGTGGTGAGTAAGGCAATCACCCCTCATGTGATTGAGGGAGGCCCGTGTCCCAGCAGTGGGGACTTAAATGGGCTGACGATGACGGCGAAGCAAAAAGGAGGGTTATGATTTTGACCTGTATGTATGTATGTTTGTATGTATGGTTGTTCATCTGTTCCCTAATAACTTCTAAACTAGTTATCATATATTACTTAGGTTTGTCGCGCTAGCATACGCGTTGTACCCAAGATTTGTGCATGGTTATTCAATAAAAAGTATAAGTATTTGCCGAGAGGTTGTAACCCCAAATTGTTTAAAATAGATCCGGTTTAGTAGCTAAAAATTTAAATCGATTGGCGTCGCTAGTGTGCCCTACCCGTCACCTTAAGAAAGATTTTATCTGTCTCGGTTAACACCTGCTCTTAAAAATATTTACCCACTTAAAAACGTTTTTATTCGAAAATGGTAGGTACATGCGGTGTACTACAGTTGCCTAGCAACTATTAGCTCTATTTAGTACTAGGACTATTACACTCAGTTATGGTTGTATCTTGGTTTCCATTTTCCCCTTTTCAGGTCCGAAAGCCCAAAAATATGTATATTTTACTTTATCTGCAGCAAGGTGTCTTTTTTATTCAGTATAATGTACTAAGTCTAAAATTCATTCTTCTAATTGTTAAGCGAACAAAAACGTACAATCTTCTTTCACGCATTGTTTGATTCATCTGAAAACACTCGCCATTATGAACCTTAATCCCCGACAATAAAGGCTCTTACAAGTCATTCAACCGAACATGTATGGCGGCCATTTTTCTTTCTAAAGCACTTTCGGCCAAGATTAATGGAGAAACGCTAAGTTTCTTTTCCCTAAAATGTCTTGTATACGTGACTTAGGTTTTGTCCTAGGTGAGCGACGTAACGTGATGTGACAAAATCTTTATACAACCTTTGTTCTCATTGTAACGCGGAAAAATATTCGCAATACGTAGCCAAATGTCAAAACCGGCCAAGTGCGAGTCGGGCTCGCGCACAAAGGGTTCCGTAGCAGCAAATATAATAAACTTATTGTAGTATATTTTTTGATCTATCTTATAAGGTTCAGCCATCGTTTTCAGTGTAAGCACAATAACTTAACCAAAATTACAGTTAAATCAACCTATCTCAAAAACTATAAGAGATACTTTGATCAAACCAAAAATCGTTGAAAGAGTTAATTAGCATGCATCACCTCTATTTTTTTTAGAATTTTATACCCCGTAGTTATAAAAATAGAGGGGGGGGGACATACTTTTTACGACTTTGAGAGCTGATATCTCAAAAACCGTTCACTTTAAGAAAAATGTTTTTTAGAAAACTTTATATCATTTTAAAAGACCTTTCCATTGATACCCCACACGGGTATGTACATTGAAAAAAAAAATTTCATCCCTCAGTTACATGTATGGGGGGCCCCACCCCCAATTCTTTTTTTTACTATTTAGTGTCATATTTTTGTAGCGGTTTATACAACACATATTCCCATCAAATTTCATCACTGTAGTACTTATAGTTTCCGAGTAAATCGGCTGTGACAGACGGACAGACGGACAGACGGACATGACGAAACTATAAGGGTTCCGTTTTTGCCATTTTGGCTACGGAACCCTAAAAACGGCTTTATTGAATAGAATATTAATCTTCATAGCTAAATATTATGCACAATGATGGCAACAGTCAAAATAACGGGTTAAAGTATGAAATCGCCGTTTTGTATTGCGCCATAGCGTCCATTAATTGAATGATGAATTAAATAATTTTATGACAACGAATACGATAAGTCTTTGTGTTGTAACACAATATCTATGCTGTAGCATAGATTATTCTTTGCAAATAATATACTATTGATAGTGGTCTGTAGATAAATATATCAACAACTTTTGTTTGATATTTTCGCGTCACATCGCACTGCGTTCGTTGTTCTCGTAGGACAGAGAACAGGTAACACATTGAAATGGAGTGAAAATTTGATATTCGATTCGGTTTTACGAATGACATTATCATATTAATAAGAAGCTTTAGAAAAATGGTTTCTCCGTACATTACTATATAGGAAAATGAATTCTTACTTATGAAAATGATAGAATTTTGTGGTAATGAAAATCCTGTTAAGGTGACGGGTAGGGCACACTAGCGACGCCAATCGATTTTAATTTTTAGCCACTAAACCTGATCTATTTTAAACAATTTCGGGATTACCACCTCTCGGAAAACATTTATACTATTTATTAAATAACCATGCAAAAATGTTGGGACCAATACGTACGTGCAAAATTGATTCACGCCAAAAGCAGCCACTTTTGGCGTGAACCAATTTTTCGCGTACAAAAACGGACCCAACATTTGTGCATGGTTATTTAATAAATAGTATAAGTGTTTGCCGAGAGGTTGTAGCCCCGAATTTGTTTAAAATAAATCCTGCTTAATTGGCGTCGCTAGTGTGCCTTACCCGTCACCTTAATATGTTTCTATGTCCCCACCGCCCCCTCCAAATAACTAACAAACTAATTGTGAATACTGTATTGAAAGGGGGGTTAAAAGGTTGGCAGCGCACTTGTGACTCCACTTGTGTCGCGGGTGTCTATGAGCGGTGGCATTACTTACCATAAGGTGATCCGTCTATCATCGCATATATATTTTTTTTATCTGCCACTTATCACATAAAAAACATACAGTCGAACATAGAACTTCCTGCTTTTTAGAAGTCGGTTAAAAATGTAATATTGTGATATTCAAGCTTATTTTGCATTTGCCATTCATGTTTCATATCTTCAAATAAAATATTTTAAATAAAAGTGGTCACTAAAAACTTGAAACTCGCAAATCCCATTTTGTAATAATATTTTATTTAATTTCATAAATGTATTACAAATAATTTAAATTCATTGGCGGCGTCACTGATCGCAAAAGTTAAATAAACGTAAGATTAGTTGTAAGAGAACTTTATTTGGTTACAGTATTCGTTAATTTGTCAAAGCAAATATTTTGATCATGACAATCACGTAACATGAACCCAATTCCGATTAAATAAGGTTCAAATTTCATCAGAGAATTTGATTTAAGTACGCATTACTTTGAATGCTAGTGATGTTAAGTTAATTAACATTATATATTTATCGATATCGCTTGATTACGTAATTAACCTAATATTTATTTGAAAAAAATTCACTAAACACAATGTGAGCCATATTAAACAGTATAATTTCAGCAGAGACAATTATCTTGTTTCGTACTTTTTAGAGCGTGTTTTTAGTAGTCGGGTTTTAGTTTTTTAACTTTATTTTTAAATAACACATTATTAGTTCTGTAAATTAAATGGCATATTCGAAATATGCTAAAAAAAGCTCTTTCATTCGATACCCTACACGGTACCGTCAAGCAATTTTTTTTTTAGTTTCTTACTCTAATTCCTCTAGAGGGCGCTGTAGTAAATTTAACGTGACGTCATGTCACCTATAAGCAGAAGACAATCAAGACGCTTCTGACGACACCTCATTTGTTCAATATGATAACTAGTTTAGAAGTTGAACAACCATACATACATAGAGGTCAAAATCATACCCTCCTTTTTGCTTCGCCGTAGTGGGGTTAAACTAAGATTTTTGAGGTTTTAATGATTGATCAAGCGTGCACCTCTGGAATTTTCACACATTTCTGCGGTATTTCTACCACTACTTCGGCGGTGAGAGAAAACATTGTAAGGATGCCAGCAAGTATCGAATAGTTTCGGGACGCATAACCTTGATCTAGGTGGTCTGGTACTCCCAAAGGGTTGCAAACGTCAGATGGTAGTCCCTTTATTGTAACTACCAGACTCCCTAAATCTATGACACATAGATGCATGGGTACGCATATACCATGGTCCATGCTATTGGGAATTACACGCTAATATGTGGTAGACCTGATGAAAAGCATCATATAGTAACTTATATATACTGAGATAGAGGCATCAGTCGGCTAGCCAGTGCTAGCGCCATCTAGAGGAAAACGACCAATACTCAACGGGTATGTAGTACGGCCATCTACGAGAATCAGACAGGGAGACGATTAAATAAAATATCATAATAATTTTATTTGCTATATATAAAAATCCCCAATGCCTTTTAGATCTACGGTTAGTTACTTTTTTAAAATTGCTAATGTGGGCAGCCGGCTTGAGATCATTGTTTCGGAAACACGCTTTACTAACGCGATGTAAAAATGCATAGTGACATCTACTGTAACAATGCCGAACCATCTGCTTAATTTCTTTTTAAAGCTACATCTGCTTTTTACAAACTTCATCTTACAAAAACCGCTGAACAATTTTTACCATTAAGAAAAAAGTACTAAGAGAAATGATCCTGATAAGCGATTGTTGTCCCCATAGAGACCCGTCTATTTCGTCTAGCTAGACCAACACCAGTGGAGTGGAGTCACAAGTGCGTTGCCAACCTTTACTCCCTTTCCCCTCGGATTGAGCCACGGGTAACCTCACTTACTCAGCTTCAGATTACATAGACGCTTTTCTACACGCCTAGTTTTCTCTGAAGACCCCGTGATGTCACTTTTTTGCATTACCGGTTTTATCGATATTCACCACGCCTCATCTTATCGTCCTAATCTGTCGCTTTGGAGCCCAGGGTCACTAAGACCAATATTCAGGATTTGGGGAGTCTGGTATTTTTTTGTGTGATAGATGGCAGACGAGCATTCGGATCACTTGATGGCAAGCGATTGCCGCCACCCATGGACACCCGCCACACCAGTGGGATTACAAGCACTCTGCCAAACTTTAAACCCGGATCCAACCTTTTAACTCCGGTACCCTCAGTCACGTAGCAAAACACAGCACAGTGCTGCTTCACGCTGGTTTTTTGTGAGGCCGTGGTTTTCTGCCGAAGTGTGGCTCTCCCACGGTCGTATAGTTCCCGGGTTGCGTCCAAAGCTATCGCTTTGGAGCCCAGGGTACGCTTTTATCTAATTTTGATGATTCCGGATTTAGGGAGTCTGGTAATTACAATGAAGCTATTATCGATATTCACTACGCCCATCACTATTATTTGAGGGACCGAAACTCGAACGTGCACAAGCTTATGTCAATAGGACGTGCTCAGAATGACCGTTTAGAGATAAACGCTGACCTTCGACTATGGACTATGGCCAGATTGATTTATTTAGTTAATATTAGTTAACTATGTTAGCCGTGTGGTCCCCGGCAGAGTAGAATAGGCCACCCTCACTCTTACCGAGGTGTCGTAAAAGGCGACTAAGGTAAAGCTGCTGGCATGATCATCAGCACCCAGAAGGAAAACTCTGCATTTATATCAAAACCCTCGCCAACCTGTCTGCCAAGCGTCCATGAATGGGCCGGCACTCCGGTTGAGCCGGCCCATTCATGCTGAAGCGTGGCTCTCCCACGGTCAAAAGAAATAAGATGGCGGATTCTAGGGCAGGCTTAAAATTCAGCCGGACAAGATATTACTGTTGTAAAATATGATTGTGAAAAAGGATGTTTCCAGGATTAAGGAAAAGTGGCTGTGACATACGGACGGACGGGCAGACGGACAGACATGACGAATCTATAAGGGTTCCGTTTTTTTGCCATTTGAAAGAAAGAAAGAAAGAAAGAAAAATATTATTATTTTGGACATCACAACACTACATACGAGTACAACATAAGTTACAAAAATACAAAAAAAAAGATACAGAAAGAAAACAAAACAAAGGAAAAACAAAATAATGAGTACAAATAACCAGGCAGTGCAAATAATATATTGCGTGTTGTGACCTCCAACATAAATGGCCCCCACTCAGCCTATGTCATGACCCTGAAAAAGTGCATGACGCTGATTTTAGGGCCAGCTGAGTGAGTGCCACGGTCGTCAGTTTTGTATACCTAGTTTGTGAAATATATGTATATATATATATATATATATATATATATATATATATATATATATATATATTTCGACGACCCGTTTGGAACATTGGTAGTGAACGCTGCCTCTGGTGCAAGGGTTGCGGCTTCGATCCCCGCACAGTACAAACATTTGTGTGCATGAACATATCTCTTTCTATTGGTCTGGGCGTTATCTATATATTATAAGTATGTATTTACAAAAGAAGAGTATTATATGTATATATTTGTAATCCCACTGTTGATTCTGATATCCGTAACACAGGTGCTTGAGCTACCTATCTCGCAGTCAGATCAATGTATGTGATGTTGTGAAATATTTATTAAAAAAAAATGTGTGTAGGAAAGTGTTAATATGGCTACGGAACCCTAAAAAGTAATTGTGTTTTAATAACTGTATTCCCATCCTTTAAGTAGGTCTATTTAAAGATAACGCTGACAATATGTTAAAAAAAAACGTAAAATAATATTTATCTCGCAAGATTATAATAATAATGTCTTCCAAATTACCATGTCCTTTAAAAATTAACTTAAAAGAAGTCCCATTCATGTTTTCCACGATATTTAATATTTCGATTTTCATAACAGGTACTTTTTTTGCTGAAATCTTACTTTGATAGAATTGGAATGAAAGTATCCAGTATTGAGTTGATCAAACGAAAATTCTGTGATAAATGAGTAAATATAGTGACGTTTCTTTTAAAGAATATCGATACTTATATTATAGAACTAAGTAGGTATACGTCGAGACAATTTCATAAAATGACGACCCGTTTGGAACCGTGGTAGTGAACGCTGCCTTTGGTCCAAGGGTTGCGGGTTCGATCCCCGCACAGTACAAACATTTGTGTGCATGAACATGTCTGTTTCTATTGATCTGGTTGTTTTCTATGAATTATAAGTATGTATTTACAAAATAAAAGTATCAAACAAACAAACAAAATCTTTATTTACCAAAAACAATCACATGGTACAATATTTTATCAGGCGGTCACTGCACTAAGCAAACTTAATCTTTTAGGCAAACGCGTATCATCCTAGACCTCATCGTCGCTTTTCATCAGGTGCGATTGTAATGAAGCGTTAGCTTATTAAAAAAAAATGGCTTGTCTTGCAGCGGCCAATAAGCATTTTCTAAACCTAATATTGTACGAACGCACGGTACTCAATATTTAAGGTGATTTTAGTATTAAATGTATAATATTTGTAAGCCCACTGATGATTCGGTTATTCGTAACACAAGTGATTGAACTGATGTTGTGAAATATTTATTTATTATTATGACTATTATTGAACTATGTAGGTAACTTGTCATAGGTTGAGATATCATCACACTCGTATATATATTTGAATGAAATGGGGTGAGCATTGCATCTCATAGCCACTGCGGCTAGTAGAAGATCTATTGTGGCAGCCCCAAAACTTATTACAGCACCTCATGTAGCCCCAGCTCCAGGATAAACCCGAGGATGAAGCTGATGGGAGAGCTCTTGATCTTGGACGTGGATAATCGTTTCCTCGTCCTCGCGAAAGAACCTGCAGATTTTGGTATCTGAAAGGCCCATGTTGTGCAGGTGCTTGTTTAATTTGCAGTGCCCTGTGAGGGTCCGAGTGAGTGCCCTAATATGTCCTCTGCTCAGTTTTATTATTTCTACAGCTCGATAGCTCGCTTCTGGTTGAACGCCTGTATTAACACCTTGAACTGTTCTAGTCGAGGTAGTATTTTTCATCACACTCGTACTATCAACTATATCATACGCCAAAAGGTCGTGAGTTTGATTCCCGCTCTGAACAAAAAATCGTGTGAGGAGTCGAGCATTTGTATTTAATTTTGTTTAGATATGTGTTTAAGTACTTATTATTTGTAATTCCTTAATTATCTGATATCCTTAACACCAGTACTTAAACTAATTAGTACGGAATTAGGTTAACAACAAAACAACCCTAGTAACCTTAAACTCATTATATTTTGTATACCTATCCCTTAGATTAGACCTATCCACATATTATTATATTGATGTGTAGCCATTACAGCGGAATAAATTTAAATAATAGCAACTCAAAACGGAAAAATACATATCGATATATCGATAAAAAATAACGTTATTTTCCCAACCCGTCCAGTTTCAAAGTATGCTAATAAATGATGACATAAAACGGTTCCACTTTAAACGGACTTCATTTCAAAGATACCGACTCTCTTTCATATTTTATTAATCCCGTAGTTCTTTGAAAGAGGACATCGATAAAAGCGCGTAGAGGATTCTATCGGTTTATTCCCGCTGTCCACCCTCTGCTTGTCCACCCCGGGTGGACAAGCAGAGGGTGAGGGTGAGAGTGAAACAATTGTTAAAAAAATTCCCGCTGTCCATCCCTCTTTCAACCGACAAGGGGTGGACAGAGGGAACTTTTTTAACAATTGTTTCACTGTCCACCCGGGGTGGACAAGCAGAGGGTGGACAGCGGGAATAAACCGATAGAATCCTCTACGCGCTTTTATCGATGTCCTCTTTCAAAGAACTACGGGATTAATAAAATATGAAAGAGAGTCGGTATCTTTGAAATGAAGTCCGTTTAAAGTGGAACCGTTTTATGTCATCATTTATTAGCATACTTTGAAACTGGACGGGTTGGGAAAATAACGTTATTTTTTATCGATATATCGATATGTATTTTTCCGTTTTGAGTTGCTATTATTTAAATTTATTCCGTTCCGTTAGGTTCCGTTTTTTTGCCATTTGAAAGAAAGAAAGAAAGAAAGAAAAATATTATTATTTTGGACATCACAACACTACATACGAGTACAACATAAGTTACAAAAATACAAAAAAAAAGATACAGAAAGAAAACAAAACAAAGGAAAAACAAAATAATGAGTACAAATAACCAGGCAGTGCAAATAATATATTGCGTGTTGTGACCTCCAACATAAATGGCCCCCACTCAGCCTATGTCATGACCCTGAAAAAGTGCATGACGCTGATTTTAGGGCCAGCTGAGTGAGTGCCACGGTCGTCAGTTTTGTATACCTAGTTTGTGAAATATATGTATATATATATATATATATATATATATATATATATATATATATATATATATATATATATTTCGACGACCCGTTTGGAACATTGGTAGTGAACGCTGCCTCTGGTGCAAGGGTTGCGGCTTCGATCCCCGCACAGTACAAACATTTGTGTGCATGAACATATCTCTTTCTATTGGTCTGGGCGTTATCTATATATTATAAGTATGTATTTACAAAAGAAGAGTATTATATGTATATATTTGTAATCCCACTGTTGATTCTGATATCCGTAACACAGGTGCTTGAGCTACCTATCTCGCAGTCAGATCAATGTATGTGATGTTATGAAATATTTATTAAAAAAAAAATGTGTGTAGGAAAGTGTTAATATGGCTACGGAACCCTAAAAAGTAATTGTGTTTTAATAACTGTATTCCCATCCTTTAAGTAGGTCTATTTAGAGATAACGCTGACAATATGTTAAAAAAAAACGTAAAATAATATTTATCTCGCAAGATTATAATAATAATGTCTTCCAAATTACCATGTCCTTTAAAAATTAACTTAAAAGAAGTCCCATTCATGTTTTCCACGATATTTAATATTTCGATTTTCATAACAGGTACTTTTTTTGCTGAAATCTTACTTTGATAGAATTGGAATGAAAGTATCCAGTATTGAGTTGATCAAACGAAAATTCTGTGATAAATGAGTAAATATAGTGACGTTTCTGTTAAAGAATATCGATACTTATATTATAGAACTAAGTAGGTATACGTCGAGACAATTTCATAAAATGACGACCCGTTTGGAACCGTGGTAGTGAACGCTGCCTTTGGTCCAAGGGTTGCGGGTTCGATCCCCGCACAGTACAAACATTTGTGTGCATGAACATGTCTGTTTCTATTGATCTGGTTGTTTTCTATGAATTATAAGTATGTATTTACAAAATAAAAGTATCAAACAAACAAACAAAATCTTTATTTACCAAAAACAATCACATGGTACAATATTTTATCAGGCGGTCACTGCACTAAGCAAACTTAATCTTTTAGGCAAACGCGTATCATCCTAGACCTCATCGTCGCTTTTCATCAGGTGCGATTGTAATGAAGCGTTAGCTTATTAAAAAAAAATGGCTTGTCTTGCAGCGGCCAATAAGCATTTTCTAAACCTAATATTGTACGAACGCACGGTACTCAATATTTAAGGTGATTTTAGTATTAAATGTATAATATTTGTAAGCCCACTGATGATTCGGTTATTCGTAACACAAGTGATTGAACTGATGTTGTGAAATATTTATTTATTATTATGACTATTATTGAACTATGTAGGTAACTTGTCATAGGTTGAGATATCATCACACTCGTATATATATTTGAATGAAATGGGGTGAGCATTGCATCTCATAGCCACTGCGGCTAGTAGAAGATCTATTGTGGCAGCCCCAAAACTTATTACAGCACCTCATGTAGCCCCAGCTCCAGGATAAACCCGAGGATGAAGCTGATGGGAGAGCTCTTGATCTTGGACGTGGATAATCGTTTCCTCGTCCTCGCGAAAGAACCTGCAGATTTTGGTATCTGAAAGGCCCATGTTGTGCAGGTGCTTGTTTAATTTGCAGTGCCCTGTGAGGGTCCGAGTGAGTGCCCTAATATGTCCTCTGCTCAGTTTTATTATTTCTACAGCTCGATAGCTCGCTTCTGGTTGAACGCCTGTATTAACACCTTGAACTGTTCTAGTCGAGGTAGTATTTTTCATCACACTCGTACTATCAACTATATCATACGCCAAAAGGTCGTGAGTTTGATTCCCGCTCTGAACAAAAAATCGTGTGAGGAGTCGAGCATTTGTATTTAATTTTGTTTAGATATGTGTTTAAGTACTTATTATTTGTAATTCCTTAATTATCTGATATCCTTAACACCAGTACTTAAACTAATTAGTACGGAATTAGGTTAACAACAAAACAACCCTAGTAACCTTAAACTCATTATATTTTGTATACCTATCCCTTAGATTAGACCTATCCACATATTATTATATTGATGTGTAGCCATTACAGCGGAATAAATTTAAATAATAGCAACTCAAAACGGAAAAATACATATCGATATATCGATAAAAAATAACGTTATTTTCCCAACCCGTCCAGTTTCAAAGTATGCTAATAAATGATGACATAAAACGGTTCCACTTTAAACGGACTTCATTTCAAAGATACCGACTCTCTTTCATATTTTATTAATCCCGTAGTTCTTTGAAAGAGGACATCGATAAAAGCGCGTAGAGGATTCTATCGGTTTATTCCCGCTGTCCACCCTCTGCTTGTCCACCCCGGGTGGACAAGCAGAGGGTGAGGGTGAGAGTGAAACAATTGTTAAAAAAATTCCCGCTGTCCATCCCTCTTTCAACCGACAAGGGGTGGACAGAGGGAACTTTTTTAACAATTGTTTCACTGTCCACCCGGGGTGGACAAGCAGAGGGTGGTCAGCGGGAATAAACCATTCTATCGAGGGATACGATGAGCTTTTATTTCTTTGTGTTTGAAAATAAATATTAGATACCTATTTGGTGTTATGATATGTGAAGAAGAAAAAAGTGTGTGTCAAAAAAAATGAAAATCAGGAAGATAAGTTATTTTTGTATTTATGTAAATTATAAAATACTAGTGGCCGTCCCTTACATCGTTTTCAAGACATTAGTTCTATTTTGCACCAATAGATGGCGCTAGGTGTCGTTTACATCGTGCTAGCGATTCGTGTTTTCGGATTACTCATTTGCGTTGCTGGAGTGCAGACTGCAGATTATTAATCTCTTTATAAATATATAGATATGTGATGTAAATAGCGATTCGTATTGACAATAATTTCTTCAAGTTGTAGATAGCAACCCAAACTCCAGGATCAAACACTTCGACTGTAGGAAAGACCATAGAGACAAACATCAAGTTCCTGCAGTTTTAAAATATAATATCATCCACGGCGCCCAATCTCAACGATCAGCTACGCGGCTCTCCACGTCACAAGTAAGTCTTTACGAAAGAAAAGTATTAAATATATATTTTTTTAATTCCGCTATTGGTTCTGATATCCGTAAAATAGGTGATTGAGCTACCTATCTCGAAATCAGATAAATGTATGTCATGTTGTGAAATATTTATTTATTGTTATTTTTTTCACTAACATTCACAACAACAGCGTTATTCAAAGTGACAAATTTCTAGGCAACTTAAGGGGGCTTTTACGGTTCAATGGCGCCGTAAATGGATTTCAATTAAATAAGAATTTAAGGCATGAAATTAAATATTGTTTAAAATCATCATCATCAGCCCAATTAAGTCCCCACTGCTGGGGCACGGGCCTCCCTCAATCACATGAGGGGTAAATGCCGTACTCACCACGCTTGGCAGACGGGTTGGCGAGGGTTTTGATATAAATGCAGAGTTTTCCTTCTCTGGGTGCTGATGATCATGCCAGCAGCTTTACCTTAGTCGCATTTTACGACACCTCGTTATTTTTTCACTTGGTCGTAATGATTACTACTTATCATAAACATACCCACATTTATATGAAATAATTTTATTTCGTTCATTATTTATTTCATTTTTTTTTTCAGAATTACATTAACACATTTCTACACATATATTAGAAAGAATGATAGAAACATTTTATTGACCATCACAATAAATAATTTAACAAGGAACACTTATTAGAAAACATAGATAACATTGACACATTAGAACTACAGACAAAGGTGAGTACGAGAACAGACGATAGGTAGGTAAAGACACAGTTATCATCATCGTCATCGTCAGCCCATTTAAATAACCAACGGCTGGGACACGGGCCTCCCTCAATCACATGAGGGGTAATTGCTATACTCATCACGCTTGGCAAACGGGTTGGCGAGGGTTTTGATATAAAAGCAGAGTTTTCCTTCTCTGGGTGCTGATGATCATGCCAGCACCTTTACCTTAGTTGCCTTTTACGACACCTCGGTAAGTGAGGGTGGCCTATTCTATTCTGCCGGGAACACACGGCACGACTACACAGTTATATAATGAAAATATTCTAAATAAATAGGTGTGTGTGAAGTGTGAGTTCAATCAGGTCCTGACCTCAGCATGGTGCTGCCACGACACCTACAGAAATGCCGCGGCAGCGCTGGTATTCTGGCAGGACCTGTTGTGAGTGACGACCGTGTTAATGAATAACCATTGACTAACATATTAAAGAGTATATATTTCACACTAGGTACACAAGACACACGTCTGTGGCACTCACTCAACTGGTCTTACTAAAAATCAGCGTCATGACCTTTTTCAGGGCCATGACAAAAGCTGAGTGAGGGCCATTTATGTTGGATGTCACAACACTTAATATATATGCACTGTCTGGTTATTTGAACCCTTATTATTTTGTTTTTCCTTTGATTTGTATTTTTTCTGTATCAATTTTTTTTTTTGTTTTTTTGTTCTTTTGTAAATGATTTTGTACTCGAATATAGTATTGTAATGTCTAAAATAATACATTTTTATTTCTTTCTTTCTTATTTTTAATTGTGGGTAGTGGTACATTACCTAAAAATTGTAAATATCTAGTAGGTATAGTATACTATTATCATGTGTGGAAAAAATCCAATAACCGTTATTGAAATATCACCGACGATATGAATAATGTAAATATCACGTTCCGAGCTTTAATAGCCTTTTTCGAAACCTTCATGCCAACGTACTAACGAACCCACAGACAGACCCCTGTGTTTGTAATTGAGTCTTTGTTCCCATTCGTGCATATTGCAAAATCTGTACCATTTATATTTTACAACTGCCTCGGTGGCTCACTGGTGAGTGGGCACTTTAAAGCGACGGTTGTGCTTGGGGTCCCGGGTCGAACCAATGTTTGTACCTGAGTTTTTCTGTTAAGAAAATCTCAGTGTCAGCCCGTAGTCTGGAAATTGGCGGTCGTGTACCCCCGTGCCTCAGAAAGCACGTTAAGCCGTTGGTCCTGCGCCTAATCCCTCTTCAGTCGTGTCACACTGGTGTCCCATCGAAATATGGGGGTACGGGAATAGAGAGTGCACTTGAGTCTGCGCAAACACTTTTGCACTATAATATGTCCTGCGTCGATGGCTGACGCTGAGATTGGCCGCCATGACCGAAATATCGGTTTGGAGGACATTATTCATAACACCACATACATTGAACTGACTCTATGTAGCTCAAGCACCTGTGTTACGGATATCAGAACCAACAGCGGAATTACAAACAAATCTCATAACCGGTCATAATCACTTTTGACTGCTAAAATCAGACGAAAGTGGTTTTGACCGAAACTCTTAGTTATAAACAGTTTTGACTGATTTTCGCAGTCAAAAGTGGTTTTGTCTGATTGAAGATTCAGACTATCGGTCAAAATTCATAAAAAATTAAAGAGGTCAGTGAAAATTACCAGGAAATTCATCAAAAAAGTGTTATACTTACAACAATTAAGGTGGAATGTTTTTAAAATTCATGAATCTACCAAGGTAGATTCATGAATTATGATCCATAGTACCTTAGGTACTACAGTATTGTTTTTGTAACTTCTCGTATTAGTTTATTCTTCTATTTTGTAAATATTAATTTTTTAAATTTTTAATATGACCATTCATAATACTTACTTAAATAATACGTTGTTTTCTATACTTAAATCAACAGTAGAAGCATGGCTGATGGGCTTGGACTATAACGAAACGGAGAAGCTCGTGAAATAACCCCTCCACTTCCCGAAAACACCGTATGCATGAACACACCCTCGTAAAAACAGACACACAGACACACACCAGACACACATACACACACAACACCCACGAACCCATACACACACGCACATACAACATAGACAACGCATGACACATATCACATAGTACTAGGCATAACATTTTTGTGCCTTTTAACTTTAGTGCCTAATGTACTAATCCTAATTAACTTCAGCATTTTTGCCCATAATGTTTAATTACTTATAAATTATCAATCTTTAAAATGTTAATCCGAACCTAATGTCTAACGCCACCAGCAAGTCAACACTGTAAATCGTTCTTGGCTGCTGCGACACAAACAATTTTGTTTAGTGCAGAGCCAATAGAAATAAGTGAACAAGACTGTACTTTTTATGGTAAATAAAAGATTTTTATTATTATTTATATTATTTATTTCTAACATGTAAACAATTTGTTAAAACTTTAGCTAGAACTAAACATTGTGTCAAATACATTAACGATTTCGTAATTACCTATGATTATAATTAAATATTCCCAGTCAAAGTAGTTTTGACTAACATTCTTAGACAAAACATGTTCATACACACAAATGTTTGTACTGTGCGGGGATCGAACCCGCAACCCTTGTATCAGAGGCAGCGTTCACTACCACTGTTCCAATCGGGTCGTCGGGTAAATGTTCACAGATACAGTATGTCTTATCGACCACAGCTATCACAAATAGTGCCGCTAGTGGACCGAACAAGCAGCCTTAATTGAAAGTAGTAATCAAGTTAATAGGCTGAATTTTCCATATCTATAACAAAACTATTTCGGCATCGATCAATACAAAAACTTAGGTACCTTGAATTACAAACTAGGGCATTTCAAATTAATGACAAGTTGTAAAGACAGCAAATAGGTTTATTACACATAGTGGTTCGCCCTCACTTCGTTTCGGGACACTAGTTCCATCAATAGATGGCGCTAGGTGTCGATTACATCGCGCAAGCGTTTTGTGTTTTCGGATTACCTATAACGTGACGGGTACACTAGCGTCGCCAAATGATTCAAATTGTTAGTACAGCTGTACCACGTTTATAAGTTACATCGGCAAAATTCGTCTACGCCGAAGAGCAAGTTAAATCCGATTGATTACGATTGCGAAAGCAGTTGAAATAGAGACTTTACTGCATTACATTAAGATTGAATACAATAAATCCAGAGAGGAATGCTATCTCTCTCTTAACCGCACTCGCACCGAACATGGCGCTTACGCATCTACCAATAAGAAATTGTAATTTTTGGCGCGCGTAAATGGAGCGTTGTGATTGGTTAAGATTTTCCCGCAGTTTTCTAAATAAGATTTCTGCGCAGGTATATTAATATAACTTATAAAATTAGTAAAACTGTTACTAATCTGGATATCTTTATTACAATTTCGAAGTTTCTGCCTCTCGGAAAGCACAGAATCAGAATCAGAATACTTTATTCGCATAATTTCAGGTACATAATGTGATGTTACAATGTTATTTAGTATCACTGAAGTTTGCTTAAGTTAAGAAGCGTGCAAATATTTAAAAACGGTATACATTTAAATAACAATTCAATGTCACTTAAAAATACAATGATATAAAAACTATGTCAGTAATAAATAATTAATATCTACTCTTTTGCCTAATAATAATTCATTTAAATAATGGGATTGATAAATTAATGTCACTTATTTTTTAAAATCTAAATCAAAATATTCATTCAGCGAGTAAAAAGACCTTTCCACAAGCCAAATATGTAGTTTGCTAAAGAAGTGAGCTCCACTCAGACCTCTCAGTTCATCAGGTAACGAATTAAAGACTCTGATGGCCATATAAAATGAGCTTTTTTGAGCCATGGTTAATCTGCAACTTGCACTTACACTATTAATTTAATACAACTTAACTTTTTGATCGGTTTTTGCACTCGGGAAATGGTTTCTCGCCTTAAGTGACCGATTTTGGCGTTAATCCATTTTTCAAGTGCAAAACTAGACCAATAAGTAGTTCACAATCATTAAAAGGTTGGCAGCACACTTGTGACTTCACTGGCATCGCAGGTGTCCAATTAAAAAATTGCTTCGACTCAGCTGCAGTCGAGCTAAACGTATTTTTTTTGTAATAACAGCCTCTCAGCAAGCACATAACCTATTTTATTTTTTGTGATAGGTGGTAGACGAGCAGACGGCACACCTAATGGTAAGCAATTGCCGCCGCCCATGGTCACCCGCGACAACTATAGTGTACAAGACTATTTAAATGATAAGGATTCTTGGTCAAGTTAATTGATTAATATTTTGAGTTGTTATTCATAGTAGTCTATTAACTTTCATAATTGTATTTTTTTTCTCGATTGAAACTCTGTAACATCATCAATATTTGAAAAGAGTAACTACTGAGTTTCTTGCTGGTGTCTTCTCAGTAGAAATCGACATTCCGAACCAGCGGTAGATAGTATGTACCTATTTTGACATTTATAAGTGTTCTGTGGGGACCTAAATTGAATAAAGAATTTTTTATCTTATCTTTATCTTTATCTTTATCACAAGCGCGCTGACAACTTTTCGCCCGAATAGGGCCTTCACTCACGCAGCGAAATACAGCACAGTGCTACTGCACGCCGGTTTTCTGTGATGCCCATTCTCTCTCTGGCTCTCTCACGATTAAAAATAACTGCAAGCATTCAAGCATAAATGCTCAATGTTACAATTAAATACTCAGATCTTGATAGATCAAAAGACAAGTAAGTGCCAAAAGGTGCTGATTGTACCTTTACTTTGTTAATTGAACCGAATTCGTTGGTCAAAGACTTGCTCACTTCACGAAGCAATTTAAGTAGAACTTAAATTAGTTTATCAGACAAGTTAAAGTGTTCTGAACAATTCCACTCAGGTGAATTACTAGTTTACCAAACTTTAGGTACAAACACATTAGTATATCCTACTACACTTAGACAAAAGGCCGAGAAGCAGTAAACACATTGAGTTAGAACTTCTTTGTTCTTGTGTTGTACTATTTGTGTTAATAGAATAGGTCACCCTCACACTAACCGAGGTGTCGTAAAAGTATTATAGTGCTCAAGTGTGTGCGCAAACACAAGTGCACTTTCTATTCCAATGGGACACAAGCGTGACACGACCGGAGTGGAATTGGGAGCAGGACCAAGCACGGTACAAGACCGCCAACTTCCAGACTCCGGACTGACACTGAAAATTTCTTAACAGAAAAACTCTAGTAGA
>JADPWL010003190.1:0-40001 GCA_019059595.1 Marasmia exigua | reverse complement strand
AATGAAGTCACTCAAATACCGCAGAAATCACTTAAATAATAAATAAATATTTACAACATCACATACATCGATCTGACTCCGAGATAGGTAGCTCAAGCACCTGTGTTACGGATATCAGAATCAACAGCGGAATTACAAATATATACATATAATACTTTTCTTTTGTAAATACATACTTATAATACATAGATAACACCCAGACCAATACAAACAAACATGTTCATGCACACAAATGTTTGTACAACCCGTGCGTATCACACACATATTTGCGTCTATACTCGCACTCGTTGGGTGCGAGTATAGACGCAAATAGTGTGCGAGCGAGAAGTGAATAGATGCGCCGCCATTTCTGATCGCATTCTTTATCCGCACAGGTTGTACTGTGCGGGGATCGACCCCGCAACCCTAGCACCAAAGGCAGCGTTCACTACCACTGTTCCAAACGGGTCGTCAACGTCAATGCTTCTTAAGATCCTCAAAAGTCTATTTAGTCACTCCATTGTCACATAAAAGTCATTATATTAACGATATTTTTATTCATACGTAAGTAAGTTAATGTCACATTACAGTCACTAAAGAGTTCGAGGATGAGGTGAATAGGAGAATCCAGTTAGGTTGGGCAGCATTTGGAAAACTACGTCGTGTCTTCATATCGTCGATACCACAGTGTCTAAAGACGAAAGTCTTCAATCAGTGCGTCCTACCCGTCATGACATACGGAGCCGAAACGTGGACACTTACGGTACGGCTGGTCCACAAGTTAAAGGTCGCTCAGCGGGCTATGGAACGAGCAATGCTCGGCGTCTCTCTCCGAGATCGAATTCGAAATGAGGTGATCCGGCAGAGAACCAAAGTTATCGACATTGCTCACCGGATTAGCAAGCTTAAGTGGCAGTGGGCTGGCCATATTAGCCGCAGAACCGACAACCGATGGGGTAAACGAGTTCTGGAGTGGTGACCGCGTCTTGGCAAACGTAATGTAGGGCGCCCTCTGGCTAGGTGGGAGGACGATCTGCGCAGGATGGCTGGCAAGAGCTGGATGCGAGAAGCCATGGATAGATCACAGTGGCGAACAATTGGAGAGGCCTACGTCCAGCAGTGGACTGCGATAGGCTGATGATGAAAGAGTTCATTATCAGGCAAGGAAGTCACTAATCATCACTCACTTGTATCTCCTAGATATGAAGTAGAACACCGGGTTGCCCAGCTTGCTGGTCCCGGCCTGGTAGAATATATTGAGGCTCTTGATGCTCTTGAACTCCTCCTTCTCGTGCATGTTGTGCTTTACTATGAACTCCTCGAAGTTGGTGGACGACATGTCTATGGACGACCAGCGCGCGTAGGAGGAGAAGAGGAGGCCCGATGTGCTGGAAAGAGAGAGGAGATTGAATGATGACGAAATAGATTAATATTTGACGTATATCAAAAATTATGTCTAGGATAGGTGATGACGTAATATTGCACTTATCTGTCATTTATTAAAATAGGTAACAAATTTTAAACCGTGTTTAAAAAATTTACCGAGGGAGAGCCAAGCTTCGGCATGATACCACGGCCTCACAGAAAACCGGCGTGAAGCAGCTCTGTGCTGTGTTTCGCTGCGTGAGTGAGGGTATCGGAGGCCCAATCCGGGGAATAGGGGGGTTTAAAGGTTGGCAGCGCACTTGTGACACCACTGGTGTCGCGGGTGTCCATAGGCGGCGGCAATTGCTTACCATCAAGTGATCCGTCTGTTCGTCTGCCCACCTATTACGTAAATAATAAAAAAAAAATTCAAGAAAATTTCAATTTTTTTTATTGTAACATTTTACACTTACGATTCCACAGGTTTGTGTTCCGGTGGACCCAGATAAGCCAGTAGAGTCGCCATCTGCAAATGAAAATTAATAAATCTTAAATTCTAGCAACATCTCAATCTTTTATTACAATTATACATTAAATATTATGGAATTCACAGATAAGACACACAAATACGCACACACACACGCACACACACATACACACTAAACACACACACAACACACACACAAACACACGCCAACACAATTACCGCGTGCGTCTATCCACACAGTAATATTACACCGGGATGAACATTACTCGACGATTCGCGTGCGACCTGGAGACCTGAAATACAGGGTCTCCCTAGTTTAGGCTCCAGTCCACGCTATCCTTATTCTATTGTATTATATACCCATGTAAACATAGTGGAAAATAAATGCTTTTTTACTTTTACTTTTTTTACTTATCTCATACATTGACCTGATTCCGTATTATGTAGCTTAAGGTGACCTTTCGCGGTACACATTAGCGACGCAAAGTGTTTATATTGGTTGAGGCGAATAAGAGATATTTTTTTAAAAAGCGAGCAACTAATACTTTAAGGAAAGTATTTACTATTTTTTGAGACGAGCTTAAGTAATAATAAATAAATATATAAATAAATATTTCACAACTTCACATACATTGATCCGACTCCGAGATAGGTAGCTCAAGCACCTGTGGTACGGATATCAGAATCAACAGTGGGTTTACAAATATATACATAAAATACTTTTTTTTTTGTAAATATATAGTTATAAATAATACATAGAAAACGCCCAGACCAATACAAACAGACATGTTCATGCACACAAATGTTTGAACTGTGCGGGGATCGAACCCGCAACCCTTGGACCAAAGGCAGCGTTCACTACCACTTTTCCAAACGGGTCGTCCTGTAATAAATTCCTACAAGTAACAATAATCTCCACAATGGACAACATTTCATATTTTTAACATGTCCATATTGTTTTTTTATATGAAAATAGACATAAAATGAACTGACCCATATTTTTTCTTTTTTCAAAATTTGTCCATTTTCATGCATACAATAATTATTGAAATTATTTTTATTCTAAATAGACGTAAGCGCCAAATGACGTCATCGGACGGCTGAATACAGCGATATTCCTTTGCTTATCATTGTTTTAATAAAAAAAAAGGTACTACTGTCAAAGGTAAATAATACTAGTGTCAACATTGTCAACGTCATTCATACATTCAACGTTGACAAGTTGTCTTTTTTTTTGACAGTTGCATGTCATGGGTTTGGCATTTCGTAAATTTAAAACTATAATGTGCTAAGAAAAGAAATATTTTACATTCTGCCGTCCGATGACGTCATCTTACGTTTTTTAGTTTTTAATTTTTTTCTCAATAAATAAGCAATATAAAAAATGAATAAATATATATTCGAGCAGCGGAAAAGTAAACAAAGAATTGGTATTTTTTGTTTCAGAGCTTAGCAATTTTGAAATTTTGTCCATTGCTAAAACTGGCCACTTTTATAATAACCTAAAGTGGTTATCAGACAACATTATGTATAAAACTCCCAGACACTGAACAAACCCAAGAGTTCCAGAGGTCACAGACTTTTGGCGTATGAGACAGGTCACTACTAATTGCGCCATCAGCCCAGTTATAGATTCTTTATGTAGACAATAATGACTGCAGCCGGTCACCCATCATCATCATCACCATCAGGTCTGGGTGTTTACCTATGTATTATAAGTCATGGTCAGCCCATTTAAGTCCCCACTGCTGGGGCACGGGCCTCCCTCAATCACATGAGGGGTAATTGCCATACTCACCACGCTTGGCAGACGGGTTGGCGAGGGTTTTAATATAAATGCAGAGTTTTCCTTCTCTGGGTGCTGATGATCATGCCAGCAGCTTTACCTTAGTCGCCTTTTACGACACCTCGGTAAGAGTGAGGGTGGCCTATTCTACTCTGCCGGGGACCACACGGCAAGCCGGTCACCCATCCTAACCTTATCAAACGGCCTGCGTCCAACAGCTTTATGATCGCGACTGCAGGACAGGTAGTCTCCGATGCGTTCCTGATGGTTCCACAGAAGCCTATGAAGAGCTACTACGTTGGCGTCGCTGATGAAGGAGAGATTGTGGGAAGTCTGGTCCACGCTCTCGCAGTCTGATGCTATTTGGATGAAGAACCTATGAGAAAGGAAAGTATTAATTTAGTACGTTTTTTATGGGACGCCCCATGTCCCCTTTAGTAGTGAGACATTAACTGCCGCACTGAGAGAGGTCAATTAAGCTAAATGTTCATTAACTTAATTATGGATAGTCTTTATGCGTATTGAAATAAGTGTAAATATTTTTTCTTAAGTTACAATTACGTTAATTTGACGTCTCTGAGTGCGGCAGTAAGAAAGCCCCAAAAATATTACAGGACTTTTAAACCCCCAAATGACTTAGAACACCCCAATAATGCTCTAAGTAATTCTAGACGCCCCCATGAGTCATGAGACACTAAGAAACCTCATAAGACAGTAATAAATCCCCTAAGACACCGACTTAAGAGAGCGTTGGAGCGTCGTTAAAATTCGATTCGTGGCGAGCTTCGCCGTTCCTCTGACATCTATCTCTGTCGCGCCATAACCCTTCCGCGCGGGTAGAAACAGAAAGATAGCTGTTTCAAATTAGTAAGAAAATCGAGTGCATTTGCGAATACCAAATATGATGAACGAAACTTGATTATCTTTTGATTTTCTTTAAGACATTGTGTAACTAGACAATACAAGCTGTGTCTCTGTAAAATATTCATTATGAATAATTGAGTTTTTAATATAAATCAAATAGGCATCGCATATATTTTTAAAATAGCGTTGGCATTTTCTAGGTTATCTTCTTAGTTAGGGTTTGAGTCCCACACACCACCTTGTTCCCTACATGTAGCAAGGTGACGGCCATGATGGTTTCCCTTACACTTTTTAGGTCGTGGTTTTTGAAGGCGGTTTTTTTTCGCAGTAATTTTTTTTTCTCATTAAAAAATAAAATAAATATATCACAACATCACATACATTGATCTGACACCGAGATAGGTAGCTCAAGCACCTGTGGCTCAGGCCATAGCTATATGCTGAGTAGGGACCGTTTCGGCACTTTGCTTTTAAGATACTTCCTCTGTAAATGTCCATGTTAAGTGTCGAATAAATGCTTTCTTCTTCTTCTTCTTCTTCTGTGTTACGGATATCAGAATCAAACAATGGGATTACAAATATATACATATAATGCTTTTCTTTTGTAAATACATACTTATAATACATAGAGAACACCCCGAAAAATACAAACAGACATGTTCATGCACGCAAATGTTTTTACTGAGCGGGGATCGAACCCGCAACCCTTGCACCAGAGGCAGCGTTTACTACCACTGTTCCAAACGGGTCGTCAATTGATAGTATGTTCAATAGACGCTCGAGACTTCCGAAATAACGTCGCTTTATGGTTTATGGACTCTTTTTCCATATTGCCATCTTGCATCGTATAACGTGAGCCACTGTTCCAAACGGGTCGTCAATTGATGAGTATTAGTAATAATGATGATGTTGCTACACTAGACTAGTACTGACTTGCGGCCCTGCTCGAAGTGTGCCCTCAGGAAGTCGTTGAACGGCAGCATGTGCTGCTCCTTGCTGAACTCCACGTGGTTTGCTATGTTCTGTAATATCTTCGACATCAGCATCAGCCCTCGCTTGAGGGCGCCCCCTACCGGCCGGTTGACTATGCCCATCTCTTGCGGCGACACTGTGGAACGAAATACACACACACACGTTACACACGTTAGGTACACAAAATACACTAGACAAGCGTCCGTGGCACTCATTCAGCTGGTCTCACTGAAAACCAGCGTCATGGCCTTTGTCTGGGCTGTGACATAAGCTGAGTGAGGGCCATTTATACTAGACGTCATAACACATCATTATATTCATTTGGCACTGTCTGGACATGATTGAATATAGTTTTGGTATTTTTTTTTTCCTTTTGTTTTATTTTTATGTATTTTTGATTGTTTTATGTTTTGTTTTCTGTTTGTACCAAATTGTGTTCTGTTTATAATTGCTATATGTTCTGTGTTGTGATGTCTATAATAATAAATATTTTCTTTCTTTCTTTTTTCTTTCTAAATATATTATTGATTCAACCAAAAATCTCCTCCTTCAACCTTCAACCAAAAACCCTCAATCAAAAATATAAACCGTTATTTTTATCACAAAATAGAATATCCGCCGGTCAATAATGTGTTTTTTTTTATGATATAGGTGGCAGACGAGCAGACGGATCACCTGATGGCAAGCGATTACCGCCGCCCATGGACGCCTGCAACACCAGTGGTGTCACAAGTGCGCTGCTTACCTTTTAACCCCCCTTCCCCTGGATTGGGCCTCCGGTACCCTCACTCACGCAGCGAAACACAGCGCATGCACTGCTTCACGCCGGTTTTCTGTGAGGACGTGGTATTACTCCGGTCGAGCCGACCCATTCATGCCGAAGCGTGGCTCTCCCACTGTTGTGGAACAGCTGAGTCTTTTTTTTTACCCGACTACGGCGAAGCAAAAAGGAAGGTTATGATTTTGACCTGTACGTATATATGGTTGTTTATCTGTTCCCTCATAACTTCTAAACTAGTAATCATATTTGAACAAATGAGGTTACGTTAGAAGCGTCTTGATTGTCTTCTAGTTATAGGCTATATGACGTCACGTTAAGTTGATTACAGCGCCCTGTGGTGTATGTCTAGTTATAAGTACCTATTCTATCTACTAATGGTGACGTCTATGTAATCAATTCTATTTAAACCAATGTCTCTTAATAAAATATATTCATTACTTTATTGGACTTGTTGCGTTTCACTTGATATCCGTTGCCGAACCTTACATGGCGACCGTGACAGGACCTATAGCTAGACATACACACCACAGCCCTCTAGGGGACTAAAACAAAATTTTTGCTTGGCGGTATCGTGTGGGGTATCAAATGAAGGAGCTTTTTTAACACATTTCAAATATATATTTTTATGTACATAACTTAAATATGTTAAATAAAAATAAAGTTTAAAAACAAAAACCCGACTACCAAAAAAACACGCTCTAAAAAGTATGAAACAAGAAAACTGTGTCTGCTGAAATTATTATGCCGTATTGTCGTGGTCGTATGTCACATTGATTTTATGTTATTATTATAATGAATCTGTTTTGTCTACAGTAATCCACAGTAGGTGGCATACGACCACAGCAATACGGGATAATAATTTCAGCAGAGACAATTTTCTTGTTTCGTACTTTTTAGAGCGTGTTTTTTTTGTAGTCGGGTTTTTTTTTAATCATCATCATCATCATTTCCGGGAAGCTACGCAGCATATTTACGGCAGATCTATCGCAGTGTCTCAAGACGAAAGTCTTCAATGCGTGTGTGTTGCCAGTGATGACATACGGAACCGAAACGTGGCCGCTTACAATGTGCCGATTAAGGAGGCTCAAAGTCACCCAGAGACCAATGGAGAGGGCTATGCTCGGAGTCTCCCTGCGTCATTGTATCAGAAATGAAGAGATCCGCAGAAGAACTAAGGTCACAGACATAGACCAAAGGATTGCATGCCTCAAGTGGCAATGGGCAGGGCACATAGCGAGGAGAACAGACGGCCGTTGGGGCGGAAAGGTCCTCGAGTGGAGGCCGCGTACAGGCAGTCGCAGCCTTGTGGGGGTAGACAGACGATCTGGTGAAGATCGCGGGAATCCATTGGATGCGGGCGGCACAGGACCGATCTGTGTGGAGGACATTGGGGGAGGCCTATGTCCAGCAGTGGACATCTATTGGCTGAAATGATGATGATGAATGAATTACATATTTGAAATGTGCTAAAAAGCTCTTTCTTTTGATCCTCCACACGGTACCGCCAAGCAATTTTTTTTAGTTCCTTACTCTACATCCCCTAGAGGACGCTGTAGTCAATTTAACGTGACGTCATGTAGCCAGAAGACAATCAAGGCGCTTCTAACGACACCTCACTTGTTCAAATATGATAACTAGTTTAGAAGTTACGAGGGAACAGATGAACAACCATACATACATACAGTTCAAAATCATAACCCTCCCTTTTGTTTCGCCGTAGTCGGGTGAAAAAAAAACTAAACCTTGGGATTGTCTTTTTATTTTTTTCAGGTGCACCAAGACATTACACTACTTGTAGGATAAAAAAAACCAATGCAAATAAAATCAATAATATAATAAATGCAAATGAAAAAAATGTGGGAGAGCCACGCTTAGGCATGAATGGGTCGGCTCGACCGGAGTGATACCACTGCCTCACAGAAGACCGGCGTGAAGCAGCGCCTGCGCTGTGTTTCGCCGTGTGAGTGAGGTTACCGGAGGACCAATAGGGGGAAGGGGAAAAGGTTGGCAGCGCACTTGTGACTCCACTGGTGGTGCGGGTGTCCATGGGCGGCGGAATTGCTTACCATCAGGTGATCCGTCTGCTCGTCTGCCACCTCACATATAAAAAAAAAATCGTAATTATACAGGGTGTACAATTCTTTTGTACACCCTGTATAACGTTTAAAAATAAAACTCACCGATAGCAGGATTGATAAATCTCAGAAACAGGACTGTGCCAACAGCACCTACGCTCGTTTGTGGGAACTGAGCGAATCTCTTGCTTAAGACCTGTAAACAACGAATATAATATGGGTTCAAGTATGAAATTTTCGTTTCTTTTCGTGACACAACAAGATTAATAATTCTTATAAAAACTCAAAAAGTTACTGTGTATATATCTTTTCTATTTAAAAATTCTCCCGTGCCGTGTGGTCCCCGGCACAGTAGAATAGGCCACCCTCACTCGTACCGAGGTGTCGTAAAAGGCGACTAAGGTAAATCTGTTGGCATGATCATCAGCACCCAGAGAAGGAAAACTCTGCATTTATATCAAAACCCTCGCCAACCCGTCTGCCAAGCGTGATGAGTATGGCAATTACCCCTCATGTGATTGAGGGAGGCCCGTGCCCCAGCAGTGGGGACTTAAATGGGGCTGATGATGATTATGATGAAGAAATTCTCAGTGTTTGCCCGGAGTCTGGAAGTTGGCGGTCTTGTAGCCCCGTGCCTCGGAAAGCACGTTAAGCTGTTGATCCTGCGCCTAATCCCTCTTCGGTCGTGTCACACTTGTGTCCCATCGAAATAAGAGGGTACGGGAATAGGGAGTGCACTTGTGTCTGTGCAAATACTTGTACACTATAATATGTCCTGCGTCGATGGCTGATCGCTGATATTGGCCGCCGTGACCGAAATATCGGTTTGGAGGACATTATATATCTATTTTATATGACGTAGGGGGCAGACGAGCTGACGTATCACCTAATGGTAAGAGATTACCACCGCCATGGAAAACTGCCACGTGCAAGTAATAATAATAATTCTCGCAACATCTCATACGTTGACCTGATTCCGTACTAAGTAGCTTAAGCACTTGTGTTACAGATATCAGACAACTGAGGAACACAAATTCAAATTCAATTCAAATAATTCTTTATTTGCATAGGCTTGTACACAGCACTTACAAATCGTCATACATTTGAATGACTTAAAACTATTTATAAGTACTTATGTATAATTTACATGTTAATACATATATATGTTGATACATAAAATATACTAAAGAAATAAATAAACATAATGCGATTCTACCACCGGCTCGGAAAGTTGTTTCTGGTCGAGAAGATCCGGCAAGAAACTCGCCAGTTACTCTTTTTAATCGCCAACTTTTTTACAATGGTTTATTATCCTCATACCAAGTCATACAGTCTAATGCAACGCAAAATAGAATGAAGCAAATTAAAAGCTAAATATGAGGTAAACCCAAGCGGACCAGTCCCCAAAGGTGGCACCTGTTCACAAGTATGACGTATGTGTCAGCCATCATTTCACTCAACCATATTAGAGGGAATGTAATGACCCGCCACATAACGCCACCACCTCAGAGACATTTGAGTGAGCATGACTACTTAGGTTCCCCTCATAGGTCACAGAGTACTTAATCCAATACTAATAAACTGCAGGACGAGGTGTACAATAGTAGGTGGTTAGCATCTTGTCAATTGTTTGATTAATCAATACTAATCAATCTGTATACATTAATAAATGCTGCTAAGCCTAATTTATTAAAATAGATTAATTATATAATAATAATGATTCCAGTAAATATTTATACAATTACTACATGTGTGCAGGCACGGAGGTCATCATGTCCATGAATCCTTATCATTTAAGTAATCTACAATTGTATAGTATCCTTTACTCATTAAACAGGTTTTCACGTGGGATTTAAATTTATGCGTTGGTAACTCAATAACATTTTGTGGCAACTTATTGTACATTTTAATACTTTGACCAACAAATGAACTATTAATCTTTTGGAGCTTCAGATTTGGAATCGCGAGCTTGTGTTTATTTCTAGTGTTAAAACCATGACAATCAGATTTTTTAGAAAAAATATCAATGTTCTTTCGCACGTACAAAATACAGTCCAAAATGTATTGGGAAGCTACAGTTAAAATGTCGATATTCTTAAACAGTTCTTTCAGCGAATCGCGAGGCCTAAGGTTGTATATGGAGCGGATGGCCCTCTTCTGCAATACAAAAATATTCTGTATCTCAGCCGCCGACCCCCACAACAAAAGACCATATGACATTATACTATGAAAATAACTAAAATAAACCAGTCTCGCGGTTTCAATATCAGTCAGATGTCTGATCTTCTTAACCGCATATGCGGCGGAACTAAGTCTTCCCGCCAAGGCTGCCAAGTGTGGCTTCCATTGCAGTTTGGAATCCAGTGTAATACCTAAGAAAATTGTCGAATTAATAACTTCAATATGTTCATTATTCATAACGACGTTAGTGTTGACCTGCTTTACATTGGGCATAGTGAATTTTACACATTTGGTTTTCTTGGCATTTAAAAGCAAGTTGTTAGTTGTAAACCAATGTAGCACTTGTGAGAGGGTGTCATTTACGTCGTCAAACGTATCTTTTCGACGGTCAACGTTAAAAATCAACGAGGTATCATCAGCAAATAACACTACTTCACAAAGATCTTGTGCAAAGTAAGGGAGGTCATTTATGTATATCAGGAAGAGCAGAGGTCCCAATATTGATCCTTGGGGCACTCCCATTAATAAAGGGGCGCCTGAAGAGTCAGTTCCATTGACACTGACTTTCTGAAGTCTATCTGATAAGTAAGAATTTATCAAACTTAATGCATTATTTAGAACACTATAGTGAGCTAACTTCAACAACAATGTTTGATGCTCAACGCAATCAAACGCCTTCGAGAGGTCACAGAAAACACCAATTGCATCCTGTTTGTTTTCCCATGCATCAAAAATATACTTGATAAGTGCAACTCCTGCGTCAGTGGTTGACTTACCCTTGGTAAACCCAAATTGTTTATTATGAAGTAAATCGTTAACTTTAAAATGAGACAGCAACTGAACGAATATGACTTTTTCAAAAATTTTACTCAGTGCTGGTAATATAGAAATAGGCCTAAAGTTAGAAGGGTCACTTTTTTCACCTGATTTAAATAACGGTATGATTTTGCTGTACTTCATTAAGCTAGGAAACTGACCCTCATCAATACATCTGTTGAATATCGTTGCCAAATGGGGTGCAATAGCTAGTATTATATTTTTTAGAATGTCCACTGATATTCCCCAAAGATCTTCAGTTTTTTTCATATTCAGATCTTTGAAAGTTTTAACTATTATCTCGGAGGTTACATGGTAAAATTTGAAAGGCGTTTGACACTCGTCAACATTTGCTTTAAGTAACGAGATAGCAAGATACGAACTTGAATTTAATGTACTTGTTGTTGCCACTGGTATATTAGTGAAGAACGACTCAAATGCATTTGCCACTTCAGTATCAGAGTCAAGACATTTGCCATTTATTTTTAGAGAGAACTTGTGTTGTTGTGTTTTATTTTTACAAGTCTCTTTGTTGATGATGTTCCACGTGATTTTACTTTTGTTAGTTGCTTTACTTATTTTGTTTTTAATGTAAGTAGATTTAGCAACTGCACATACTTTCTTAAAGCACTTAGAATAATTTCTAACATATTCAACTATCGCAGGATCACGTGAATTAGCTTTAATATCATATAATTCAAACAATTTTCTCCTGCTTATGTGAATCCCTGGAGTGGCCCAGTCACTAAATTTATTTTTAGAACTGTTTAATGGTCTTTTTTGTAAAAATATCATTAAATTCCTTTTCAACAATTTCGAAAAGGCTTTCATACAACTGGTCGACACTATTTTTATTACCAGGCATTAAGGATACCTTATTATAAATATTATCTTTGAATTTATCTATACGTCTTTTAGTAATAGGCCTACATGTAAAACTTGTAGACCGATCATTTCGATGACAGTCGATAACAGCCAGCTGACCACTGTGATCAGAGTTTATGAAATTTATTATAGATTTCTCCCCTACAATACAATCACAGAATATGTTGTCCAAGCATGTAGCTGAAGTGGGGGTGATTCTGGTAGGTTCGTTGAAGAGGTGCACCAGATTGAAACACTTAAAAAGATTCAGAAACCTAACTGAGTTCTGCGAATTCTCCAGGATGTTAATATTAAAGTCACCGCACACGATAACTTGTTTACTAGTTGCACATACTTTTCTCAGGACTTCTTCCATACTAGTCTCAAATGAGTCGTAATTTGCAGAAGGGGGTCTATAAACGCAGACAATGATATGCTGCTCCAGCTCTGCACACGAAATTTCAATAGTTCGTTCTATAGATAGTGACTCAATATCTTTACGTTGTTTACATTTAAGAGTACTTTTTAACAAAATGAGTGACCCTCCTCTTATTGCAGAGTCTCTCGTGAACGAACTGATAATTTTGTAATTATTAATAGTAACAATTAATTGATGTTTATTTAACCAATGTTCGGTGAGACATAGTACATCAACATTTATTTCTTCTAAAAATAATTCTAGTTCTAGTTCTTTACCAGGAAGACCCTGTATATTTTGGTGAATAAGTTTTAAATTATCTTCCCTGGTCAATAAATTGCTAGAGGCGTCCTCTATTGTCTTAGACTTAAATTTAAATTGTTTGGAATAATTTCCAAAGTCTGCCTATATATATTATTTATATTAAATGCTAACAAAGTAGCTACTTCTTTTTTTACATTATAAGGCAAATAAAACTTTTTGCCAGTCACTATCAACTTATAATTAATAAATTTATTTGTGTCAAAAAACACAAAGTTGTCGCTATGACTAGTAACTAAATTATATAATGTAGTATTCAATAGGTGAATACTGTTATTTTGTTCTGATAAGTAGTGCCTAGAAAATGGGAAGGCACAAACAACTATTTTTTTTACACCAATCCCTTTTAAACGGGAGAACCCTTTAATGATGTCCTTTTTATTTGAATTTAATCCATTCCCCAGCATTAATATAATAATTGAGTCTTTATCATAATTACAATTTACCACCCTATCTATTATTTGGGTAAGAGATGCATTTGGCATACAATAATTAATTATTTTACAATTGAGTAATAAAATATATACTTAAATACATATATTACACCCAGACACCGAACAAACACAAGTGTTCATCGCACGAATGTTTGTCCAGGGTGGGGATCGAACCCACGACCTTTGGCGTAAGAGGCAGGGTCACTACCAATTGCGCCATCCGGTCAGTCAGTAATATGTTATAGTTATAATATTTTGATAAAAGACCATATTTCTAACGTGTGTAATGTGTAGATCAGATAAAGTTGTATTCTTGATGAAATAAAAATCTTGAAAGTGACTCTTTTTTTTTAGGCAGAATTGACGCTTTACGCCACTTATATTATGTAAACAGAATGATCTCTTTAATTTGAATATTCGCGCTGGCTGCTAGTTCGTGAGTGAGCCGCGTCGCGTAGTCGCGTCAAGCTAGCTGTCATTGTCAAAATGTCAAAGACAAATATGCTGAGATCATTGAATTATATATAAATCTTGTTTGTTAATTAAATTCGTACTTAATTAAGCTATATGCATCGAGAGGTGATAACAATAAACTTTTATTGTCGTTTCTTTATTTACAGGTAAGAGTTTTAGTTTTGTAAATATTATTATGATTGTGTAACCTACTCGATAAATAAAATTGCATTCTTTATTTACAGAGAAACAAATAGAAGTTTTATTTTGCCCTTTGTAATTGGATTGAAACCTATTGTCTTATATATATATATACTAACACTAGACTGCGCCCTTAGCGTTACTCACGAAGTTTTAGTCTTTATTACAAGTCTGCATTCAAACTTCAAACTCGCGCAACTACCTCTTAAGGGTTGAAAATTCAAAAGTCACTTTTTATTCAAAACAGGTGCCCGAAAAATAATTTTAAGATTCTATCTTTGAAACTGTCTAATTCCCCATACTAATTCGGTGGGCTATGTCGGTGACTCTGGTTCTCTGTCGGATTACATCATTTCTGATGCGGTCCTTCAGATATACTCCGAGCATAGCCCTTGCCATAGCTATTTGAGCGACTTTGAACCGGTGGACTAGTCCAGCCGTGAGTGTCCACGTCTCGGCACCGTAAGTCATGACCGGAAGGACGCACTGGTCGAAGTCTTTCGACTTAAGACTTTGAGGGATGGGTGACGAGAAGACAGGGTCACCGACATAGAATTAGCAAACTGACGTGGCAGTGGGCTGGTCATATTAGCCGCAGAACTGACAGCCGTTGGAGCCGTAAAGTCCTTGAGTGGAGACCGCGACTCGGTAAGCGTAGTGTAGGACGCCCTGCGACAAGATGGGATGATGACATTCGAAGGCTGGCTGGTGTGGGCTGGATGAGAGTGGCCGATAATCGGGAGCAGTGGCGTGCATTACGGGAGACCTATGTCCAGCAGTGGACGAGTGTAGGTTGCTGATGTGAATCCCCCATACAGCATTTCGTCCCCAAATTTAAACCACCTTTAACAAGAAGATGGTACACTCCAAAAAATTCATTGGAAATATGGCCACGGGATTCAACAGTAAGTTGTGCAGTGTCGATAAGGGCCAAATGCGTCTGCTCGTGGGAGCATTCACAGGACACTTTGGCACTAAGGACTTCCTGTGCAAATGGGACTGGCCAGCAGCACTACCTGTAGAGCCTGTGGCGAACAGGACGAGTCCATATCACACCTGCTGTGTGAATGCGACGCGTTGGCAGGCATGAGAATGAGGCTGATGGGCTTAGCTTATCCTAGCCCAGAAGATTACAGGCTACTCCCCTTGAAGTGTATATTGCATCTAATGCAATATATTCACAGGGAGATAGTAGGAATATAGGGTAATGGGGATGACACAAAAGATCCCATTGGGTCGAAGCGTCGCTGGCTATTCCTAGTCAGCCCCCAATAGCAAGATAAGATAAGATAAGAAGATGGTAGATTCGAGCGGAAAGAGTCAAACACTCCGCGCGGGTGATGCAATTCAAAGGTTTCAAATTTGTATCTAGTGGTTTTAGTGAACAAATTTGGTGTTTATTTGTGCAGTAAAGTGCCGCGAAGTGATCCTGATAATAAGAATCGTTGAAATGTATCGTTTTTAACACTGCTATTGTGTGTCGAGGGCGTTGTCACGTGACAACTTGCTTGGAATCCAATTCCAAACACGTTGTCACGTGACAACTTGCTTGGAATCCAATTCCAAGCACGTTGTCACGTGACAACGCACTCGACACACACTAGCAGTGTTAAAAACGATACAATCCAACGATTCTAATTATCAGGACAACGCACTTCATCACATAAGTCTTCAAACCCGTGATTGTGTTCAGAGTGGTATCGGCAAAATCCGTAGGTCGATAAAACGTAAAGCTGACTTCGACTGTCGACTACCCACTTAGTCTCAATAAGTTACTTAACATTGGCAAGATATCTTCGGGTAGAGCCATAGTTTAAAAAAGATGGTATAATTTGTTTTGTTCATTTGTGTTCCTCTGTTGTCTGATATCTGTAACACTAGTGCTTAAGCTACTTAGTACGGAATTAGGTCAACGTATGAGATGTGAGATTTTTTTTTTTGTAAACATTTTTTTGTCTCAAAATAGTTGTTAAAAACATTTTGGTGTTCATACTGGACTCACGGACCTAGGCCAAGTGAGCCGCAGCTTCTGTTATTATTATTATTATTATATAAATGTCACCTGATATAAACAGTGGCACATGCTTCTCAGTTGTGGAGGGAATTTGTCGGCGGAGTTGACGATGCGGTCGAACACCTCCTTGGTCAGGTCTATGAGGTGGCTTCTGTTCATCTCGATGTCTTGGTTCGGGTCCAACCTGGAAACAAAGAAAAATACAACAAACTACTTAAAAGTAAACTAAAGTGAAGTATCAGCCTATATACTATAATGTATCAATACGGGGATTAACACGATATTTATTATGTGAAACAACATTGTGTACAACGCGTGCGGATAAAGAATGGGATCAGAAATGGCGGCGCATCTATTCACTTCTCGCTCGCACACTATTTGCGTCTATACTCGCACCCCGGGGTGCGAGTATATATATGTGTGCGGATAAAGGATGGGATCAGAAATGGCGGCGCATATAGTATATGCGCCGCCATTTCTGACCCCATTCTTTATCCGCACAGGTTGTACTCACATATTTGGCTCGACGTTTATATACTATATACATACAGCTTATATACAGCCTATATACTGTCCCACTGCAGGGCAAAGGCCTCCATCATAGAAATCAAGTCATCGCTACTGTGATGGAATTAGGCTTAATCACAACGCTTGCCAAATGCGGATTGGGGATCACAAATCCGAACTTTGTTCGAAAAATACGAAACACGTTTTGCTCGACCCGGCAATCGAACCCAGGACCCTGAGATCACCACTAGACCAACAGGGCGTTAAGCTACTTAAAAATGTAAAAATATTGACTTATTTGTTGTAATTCCATCTGACCGTGGAGAGCCACGCTTCGGCATAAATAGGCCAGCTCGACCAAAGTGATACTACGGCCTCACAGAAAACCAGCGAGAAGCAGCACTGTGCTATGTTTCGCTGCGTGAATGAGGGTACCGGATGCCCAATCCGGGGGAAAGAGGGGTTCAAATGTTGACAGCGGACTTGTGACTCCACTGGTGTCGCGGATGTCCATGGGCGGCGGCAATCGCTTACCATCAGGTGATCTGTCTGCTCGTCTGCCACCTATCACATAAACAATATAATCCACAAGTGATTGAAATAAAAAGATATTGAGTTATTCATATAATCTGGCGCCATGTTATGATCGAAAACGTTCCACATTCGTCGATGCGAAAGTGACATCAGTGGTGAAAAATCCGCTAGATGGCGTACTGTTGGACTGAGGTCCAACATCAACCGCATTGGTTGTTTAGTTTGTCAAATTGACATTTGGACAGATCACGTTTAAAAATAACCAATCACATCGTATATGTCGTTTTTTAGATTTTCGCGTTGCATTATAACTATAATGTATCAATACGGGGATTAACATCTATTGGAAATGGGAGTTAATCATTGGATGGAACTACATGACCCGAAAATCCTCTCCACCGATCGTCATTATCATACCAGGATAGTACGTGAAGCGATTGAGATTAAGAAGTATAAGACTTTCAATCGGGAGAATGGATTTAAATTATCATCCAAAATTATAGAATCCAGTAATTAACAAGTGCAAACCCCGTGCTAGGCCGTTACTAACGCAAACAAACACCGATACTATTAGTGTAGTGTGTCGGAGTAGCTTCACTAGTCGAGCCAAATATGTGAGTACACAATGTTGTTTCACATAATAAATATCGTGTTAATCCCCGTATTGATACATTATAGTCACATTGTATATAGACTTCACGCCTATAGTACTCCATCTAGCGGATTTTTACACACGCTATAGCCCCCATTGACAACTATCACACATATATACACGCACTAAATTTTATGCAAAATACATTTATTGACATTGTCAAATTGACAACAACCAATTTATTTTAAAAACTGGCTGTTTATTTACATTTCAAGATTGAGTTAACTGTCAAATCGAGTGATGACAACTCAAAACAGATCTAAAATTCAAGATTTTCCTAATGTAAATAGTAGTATTTTAAAAATTAAGTATAAATTAATGGGCTAGTTTTCTTTTTGAATAATTAGGTGAGGATGTTATAGGCCGTGTGGTCCCGGCAGAGTAGAATAGGCCACCCTCACTCTTACCGAGGTGTCGTAAAAGGCGACTAAGGTAAAGCTGCTGGCATGATCATCAGCACCCAGAGAAGGAAAACTCTGCATTTATATCAAAACCCTCGCCAACCCGTCTGCCAAGCGTGGTGAGTATGGCAATTACCCCTCATGTGATTGAGGGAGGCTCGTGCCCCAGCAGTGGGGACTTAAATGGGCTGATGATGATGAGGATGTTACGTTAAATGCGTTTTATCTATTACAACTCTCATTTTGCCGACTGATTCTCAGCTCGGCTGATTTACTTTTGTGGGCGCATGTATACAGGCCCTATATTGTTTCCACAGAGATAAGGTGTCTATGGTACAGAGGGACACTTGACCAGAGACACCTGCTCTCTATGTTTAGACCTCTCCGGCTCAATTCATGTCGGTCCACTGATTCACGAATAAGAACTTATATTGCTAACGACACAGTGTCTAAAACAAGAGAAGAATAAAGGCTGTTATCTCCAGAGCAAGAGCGTTTCACTGATGGGATCATCACATCCAAACTTTCTCCAAAAAGTAAACCAAAGCTATACCTGGCAGGGTCCACCTCGAAGCTAAGGTCACTCTGGCCTTCAAACTGGTCCAGCAACGCCGTTATAAGCGGCTCTAGCAGAGCCTGCAGGTATCCGTGCCCGTATATCTTGAAGCAGAAGGCCATTATCTTGCTGCCCAGGGAGTTACCGCGGAAGAGGGTCTGCATGCAATCTGATACCTGGTTACAAGAAATTTGGTGATTAAAATGTGATTTCCTTATTTGCAACAACATCCTTGAAAGTTATATTTATGCAAAAAACGAGAGGTTCTTAAAAATTTAATTAAAATGTGATAATTCCTTTATTTCAACCGTCCTTTTTGACAGATTTTTCTTCAAGTTTTCCCTTTAAGTAATCATACACACTAGTATTGAGAATAACTCGCTTCTCACTTTACGGCCATCTAAACCCGAAACTGGAATTCAAGATCAAAAAAACTACGACGGATACGTCACTGTCAAATCTTTCAATGTCACTTATGTCATTGTCAAATCAAGTTTTCAGGTTTTGCTAACCTTTTTGTTATATAATTCTTTTCTTAGTGTAAGCTGGCGCAGTTCATGATTAGGTTTCCACCACTCCAGTAATTAATTCGTCCAGTTTTGCACATGTTTTAGATATTAGGCGTTAATAAGTGAAATAACTCGTAAGGAAAATGGTCAAGTGATATTTTGACAAAGTGGACGTCAACAGACAAAGTCAGTCAAAGTCGCAGTCACTCAATAAAACGCGGGTGTTTAGCGTTTTATCGATCTATGGATTCTGCCGAGACTACGCTTAACAAAATCGCAGGTTTTAAGACTCTCTAAGGTCCAAGCAAGTTATTCACGTGTCAACTCACTCAATACGCAATAGCAGTGTTAAAAAAGTTTCTTATATTAATATCACTTGTCGGCACCTCACTGCACGAAACAACAACATGCAAGTTCAAATGTTGTATCAAATGTTATTGACACCTGAAATTACACAAGCTGAATACCAGCCTTTCTACCAAACATTACGGATGATTAAGTTTTCATTAAAGCGTCTTGTATTTATGTAAAAATAAATAAATAAAATTACTTATTTAAATTATAGAATTAAAATTACCAATAAATAAATTACGTCAGCAGCACAATCATTTTATTGCAGTGGCAACATTGTAGTAGCTTTTTTGGTCTTGAATTCTAGTTTCGAGTATAGACTATACTCGTAGGTACGGTCAGCATCAAAAGTAGCTTAACACTTTTGTACCATGTCAAAGTAACTGTTCTGCCTATTATAGTCAGTTTTCAAGGGGTTCGTAAAATATGTTACTTCGACATGGTACTAAAGTGTTGAGGAAATTTTGATGCTTACAGTACTATTATAACCAGGGTATGTACCTATACTTAAATAAGCAATTTATAAGACTAACTATTCACGATAGTATCACAACAATCGCAAATCAAAAATAAAACAAAGAAATAATTATGAGGTTCTTAATAGGACTTGTTTACGAATTTGACCGCAACCTCACTTGTTAATAAGTGATCAAAACGTCGAATTGATAATGTATATACGTAACACAGATGCTTGAGCTACCTATCTCGGAGTGAGATCAATGTATGTGATGGTGTTATCTATGTGGTATAAGTATGTATTTACAAAAGAAAAGTATTATATGTTTGTAATCCCACTCATTCATCTTCAGCCCATTTAAGTCCCCACTGCTGGGGCACGGGCCTCCCTCAATCACATGAGGGGTAATTGCCATACTCACCACGCTTGGCAGACAGGTTGGTAAGGGGTTAAGATATAAATGCAGAGTTTTCCTTCTCTGGATGCTGATGATCATGCCAGCAGCTTTACCTTAGTCGCCTTTTACGACACCTCGGTAAGAGTGAGGGTGGCCTATTCTACTCTGCCGGGGACCACACGGCTAATCCCACTGTTGATTCTGATATCCGTAACACAGGTGCTTGAGCTAGCTATCTCGGAGTCAGATCAATATATGTGATATTGTTAATAATAGACAATATGGGATATCGCAAAAAAAACCTATCTAATCATGGAAACATCATCGCTTCCACACTTTTTAGTTTTGTTGCGATTTCTCTCACTCTAATGCGTTGAAGGGCGTTATTAAGGTGACGGGTAGGGCACACTAGCGACACGAATCTATTTTAATTTTCAGCTACTAAACCGAATTAATTTTTAATTTCAAACAATTTCGGGGTTACAACCTCTAGACTTATACTATTTATAAAATAACAATGCACAAATGTTGGGCCCTTTTATGTACGCGAAAAATTGATTCATGCCAAAAGTGGCCGCTTTTGGCGTGTACGCGTTGGCCCCAACATTTTTGCATGATTATTTAATAAGTAATATAAGTGTTTGCCGAGAGGTTGTAACCCCGAAACTGTTTAAAAATGTTCAGGTTTAGTAGCTAAAAATTAAAATCGATTGGCGTCGCTAGTGTGCCCTACCTGTCACCTTAACGATACGACTAATCGTTTACGATATCATACAGGGTGTATCTGTAAACATTTACATCCCTTTAACCACGTGTTCTACCAACCATTCTGAACAACGTTTGTTCGACGACTTTTCAAAATTTATTGAAAAATTTTTGGACTCTCCATACAAAATGACCAAGTCACGTGACCGAGTTTGTATGAAAAGTTGAAATTTTTTTCATGCGAAATTCCAAAGTGATAGAACAAATGTTGTTCAAAATGGTAAGTAGAAAACGTGGTTAAAGGGATGTAAATGTTCACAGATTCACCCTGTATATATCGACAGGGGAGGAGAGACTGTGCTAATTTTTCACAAAAAAAAACTCTCGATACTCGCTTGCTAAAAAAAGCATAAGTTTCAATTTTTCCACGTGCCAAATGAGACACATGATTGTCACACAGTACTTAGTCAAATATCGAATTGTAAATCAACTCACCTCCACCTCCCTGTAGAAAATATTCCACAGAAGCGGCGCTAGCAGATGTTTGGCGTCGAACAGCGTCACAAAAACACGCGCCAGTTCGTCCATTTGCGACGTGCTCACCACGTTTGCCAGAGCCATCGCTATAGGCAATTCACCCTGCGAACAGAACCCAGAATGAGGGTTTTCGCATGTGAATAATCCTCTATATGGAGTACTATAGGAGTGAGGTCCATATACAATGTGATTGGTTATTTTTAAACGTGATCTGTCAAGATGTCAATTTGACCAACTTGTCTCCTTCTTCCACCCTTGCCAAATAACTAAAAAACTAATTGTGAGTACAGCATTGAAAGAGTTACCCTTTAACTCCTTACCGTTGAGGAGTTGACCTTCTATCATCAGCAGAGCCACAAAATTAATGAAATCAGTCGTAAATACTGGTGCAGTTTTGAAAAAAACATTGCGTGTCTTTATAAAATTTGAAAGTTCCCCTAAATTTTTCCAGGATCCCATCATCAGATCCTGATATCCTAATCATGGTACCAATCCGGGACTATCTACTTTCCAACTAAAAAAGAATCATCTAAATCGGTTCATAAATGGCAAAGTAATCGGCGAACAAACATAATATATATTTAAATTATATATATATATATATATATATATATATATATATATATATATATATATACACATGTCGAATTGAGAACCTCTTTTTTTTGAAGTCGGTTAGCAACCAATGCGGTTGATGTTGGACCTCTGTCCAACAGTACGCCATCTGGCGGATTTCACAGGCGAAAACCCTCTTTATGTACAGTTTGAATATATTAAATTATACATTATACTGTATCAGAAATGATGAGATCCGCAGGAGAACTAAGGTCACAGACATAGCCCAAAGGATTGCAATGCTAAAATGCCACCAACCTTGACTGCCACGTTGGCGCAGTGGCTAGTGCGTCACACTTTAAATCGACGGCTGCTTGGGTCCCGGGTTCGATCCCCAGGTCGGGTCAAAATTGGTACCTGAGTGTTTCTGTAAATAAATTCTCAGTGTCAACCGGAGTCTAGAATTAGGCGGTCTTGTACCCCCGTGTCTCGGTAAGCACGATAAGCCGTTGGTCCTGCGCCCGATCCCTCTCCGGTCGTGTCACGCTGGTGTCCCATCGGAATATGAGGGCAAGGGAATAGAGAGTGTTATGGAATCAGCTACCAACGATGGTGTTACGATACGACCTGGTTCACAAGAAAAAAGCTTATTCCTCCCTTAAGAGCCGGCAACGCATCTGTCATACCCCATGTGTTGCAGATGTCCATTGGCAGCGGTAGTCACTTTCCATCAGGTGAGCCGACTGCTCGTTTGTCCGCCATAACGTAAAAAAAAAGAGTGCACTTGTGTTTGCGCACACACTTGAGCACTATAATATATCGTGCGTACGTGGCTGATCGTTGAGATTGGTCACCGTAGCCGTAATCGGTTGCAAGATATTACATCCTGCGTAAGTAACTAATCGTTGAGATTGGCCGCCATATGGTTATTAACCCACCTTGTCAGAGATCATAGTGACCAGCTGCACCAGCTGTTCGAACCTGTCAGCCAGCACGGTCTCCGCCAGGGTATCGAACTCGGTCCCCTGCTGCAGTATCTTCGTGAGCACTTCCATGAAGGCCGCCCGGGTTTGAAGGTCGCGGTGGTAACCCAGATCTGAAAGATAAAGTGAAATAAATTAAATAAGAAATGAAAAGAAAATATAAGTACATGTCGATTATAAATATATCATATATGTATATTACAAATATCAAATAATACAATTACATAGAAGAATATATATTCAAAGGAAATAAAATTAAAAATGTCTACCCCTCTCTTTGCCAATATGGAGCTTTCCAATGACATTAGTCAGTCGGTTTCTCTAAAGTGATAACAGATGGCGCTACCCGTATCTGTGTAAAAAAAATTACAGCGATTCATTTACCCATGAATAAATGAAAGAGGTTTTATTAAAAAAAAACCTTCTGCTAGAGGCGGACAAAAGAGCAAGCGAGTCACCTGATGGTACTGATATTGACGACCCGATTGGAACAGTGGTAGTGAACGCTGCCTTTGGTCCAAGGGTTGCGGGTTCGATCCCCCACACAGTACAAACATTTGTGTGCATGAACATATCTGTTTGTATTGGTCTGGGCGTTATCTATGTATTATAAGTATGTATTTACAAAAGACAAGTATTATATGTATATATTTGTGATCCCACAGTTGATTCTGATATCTTGAGCTACCTATCTTAGAGTCAGATGAATGTTGTGAAATATTTATTTAAAAAAATGTACCTACTACCTAAAATTGTGCAAATAAACAATAAACATATTTTTTATTTTAAATAATCAATAACAACAATGAACTCTTTGTAAAAAAAATAATTTGATAGAAATATTTAATGACAAACTGCCCAGTTTCAAACGAAAGCAATACTAATACAAATTCATTTATTCGTCATCACAGGTGGTACAAAATTGACAAAGGTAATTGATGATGATATCACTACGCACGGGGACCACAGCGCGGGCTGCGCGGGCGCGCGGGACGAAGGCGAAGCATACACATGCGCGCGCACCCGCTCCCGGCACGGTTCCCAACTTAAGGGTTTTCCCCCTAGATTTAGGGGGTAAATAAGTGAGATCAGATTTTTTTAGGGGTCTTAAATATTTAGGGGTATTTTCATGGATTTTTTGACTCTGTTATTTTTTGAATTTATAACATCTAGTACGTGAATTACGTACATACCTACAACCACTCTGTGGGCACATGAATAATTATTCATGTGCTGTGGGAACTGGGGCAGTGCTGTGCTGTTATAATAAGAATTCTTATCTATAACCTTCTTGGTGCTGTGCTTGAGTGAATAGAATTCGGAAGGTTTTTTTTCTTGCCCTGCACGGTTTGTGTAGGTATATAATAGCTACAAAACAGGAACGTTGGCCTATACAAACATACAGTATTTTATTTCTAAATCTTTATGAATTTATATTTAATTTAATTTATGTTTTTTAGGGGGGAAACAAAATAATTAAGGTCATTTTAGGGGTTTTTGTCACCGACTTTAGGGATAAATATTTTTCAGAGTTCGTAACACTGGCTCCCGGACAGACCTCACCGATCACGGAACCGCGCGCACGTCTTAATTGTTGCTTAAGCTCACTATTTTTGGTCTTAATATACCTAGTTTTACAGTCCACGTCTTTTACTCATCACCTCAAGAAACGTAGGCTCCGAAGCACACTGCAGAGGACTACGCCACCAGTAATGTATGTGGTGCTCCATGATGCGCCTACAATGGCATACGAAATCATAAGATGCCAAAAAAAATCTGGTCATCATACACAATATTATTAGATGAAAATAATAGGCAAATATTTAAAAATATAGGTATTCATTAGTTATCAAATGATCAATAATATCTAAATATAATAAATGTTTAATCAAAAATATCTCCATACGCCATGGCAGACATTCTTTTATAACTTATTTTCAAATTAAATTAAATATCATTTATTTCAACCAAATTACAGGTCATATACAAAATAGAATAGTTAATAATAGCAATACAATGTTTGACATTCATACATTGTAATAAATATATAAATGTCAAGTTAAATACAATTCATTACATAACAATTAAATGTCAAGTTACATTGAAGTTGGTTAAAAAATTAAAATTATCATAAAAATGTCAAGCTAATACATGCCAATTGAATACAAATTCAAAATGAAAATTAAATTGAAATTAATGTATATAATATATATATAGCAAGATTTGACATTATATATAATGTCAAATCTTGTCATTGCAGCACGCGACACTCTTTACCTTTTTACCTTTTTTATTTTAGGCCTACTTGACATTGGTATGACTTGAGTGGAGACCGCGACTCGGTAAGCGTAGTGTAGGACGCCCTGCGACAAGATGGGATGATGACATTCGAAGGCTGGCTGGTGTGGGCTGGATGAGAGTGGCCGAAAATCGGGAGCAGTGGCGTGCATTAGGGGAGACCTATGTCCAGCAGTGGACGAGTGTGGATTGCTGATGATGACGTTGGTATTAAGAGTTATTTTCCATGTAACCATTATGGTTACATTACCGGAGTGATGCCACGGTCTCACAGAAAAACAGGCGTGAAGCAGCACTGTGCTGTTTGGCTGCGTAAGTGAGGGTACCGGAGGGTTTAAAGGTTGGCAGCGCACTTGTGACTTCACTGGTGTCGCGGGTGGCCATGTGCAGCGGCAATCGCTTACCATCAGGTGATCCGTCTGCTCGTCTGCCACCTATGACAAAAAAAAAAGAGGTTTTCGGGATGTAAACGATAAAAAATCCGCCATTTTGTACCGGCGGCCATCTTAGATTTACAATGTTATTGATATAACTATATTGCATTGTCATCGGAACTAAAGGTGTGTACCAAATTTCAGATCAATCTGTTAACAGGAAGGTACGTAAATTTCAATTTCTAATTTTGACCCAAATAAACAAATACCATACGGGTCGAGCTAAATGTACACTAACCTATACTGTGCATAAGTCCGGAATCAATATTGGCGCTGAGTAGATTAGACATCGCCTGTATGGTCGCGTTGCGGAGCGTCTCCAAGCGACCAGGGCCTTCCGCCAGCTCCACTTCGTTGCAGTCGTTAAGGAGATTCATGAACAGAGTAAAGTATCTGAAACATTGTTTCATAAATAAATACTCTATAGTAAATAGCACCGTGTATACTCTATAGTAATAGCAATGTGCCGTGTGGTCCCCGGGAGAGTAGAATAGGATTAACTGATCTTGTTACGAAGGAATAATAGATCCCCTCCTGCTGTGCCATGTATATACCCATCTCTTTTCCCCGCGTAATATATGGAAAGACGATTACTTATTCACCCCGAACAGCTCACAGCTTACTCTTTTGTTCTGAGTTCGGATCAGTCCGCTCATTCAGATCATTCGGCTCACTCGGATCATTCGGCTCATCCGTATCAGTGAGCGAGATTACTACCGAGTACTGATTGACCGAGCGAACGTTGGAGATTCGGAACGGTGTATCATTTGGCTGAGTCGGATCACTGAGTCGCTTCAGTAAAAAGGTACACACGTCTAGAAAATATATCTACTCACTTGAGGAACAGTTGGCTCTTGGCCTCCATGAGGTCCCTCCTGACCGACTCCTCGGGCTGGAGAGGCCGCCTGGTCCAGCCCTGCGGCATACCAGGCGCCTGACGACCTGCTGGACTGTCTGGTGAGTACTCACTTCAGGAACAGCTGGCTCTTGGCCTCCATGAGGTCCCTCCTGACCGACTCCTCGGGCTGAAGAGGCCGCCTGGTCCAGCCCTGCGGCATACCAGGCGCCTGACGACCTGCTGGACTGTCTGGTGAGTACTCACTTCAGGAACAGCTGGCTCTTGGCCTCCATGAGGTCCCCCCTGTCCGACTCCTCGGGCTGGAGAGGCAGGCTCTTCAGCAACGCGGCAACGGCCTCCATGCACGCCTGGTCCAGCTCCCTGCAGCATACCAGGTACCTGACAATCAAGCTGGGCTTTAATAATTTCTAATTCTTAAAATAACATCGCATTACAATCTCTTCTTAAGACAAATAATTAAGGCGACGGGTTGCCTTAACTAGCGACACCATTCGTTTTTAATTATAAGCTACTAATCCGGATCTATTTTTGGACAATTTCGGGGTTACAACCTCTCGACAAAGACTTGTACTATTTATTGATTAACCGTCCGTTTTTGTACGCGTAAAATTTATTACCGCCAAAAGCGGCCACTTTTAGCGTGAATCAATTTTTCGCGTACAAATATTGGGTCCGCATTTGTGCATGGTTATTTAATATATAAGTGTTTTCCGAGACGTTGTAACCCCGAAATAGTTTTAAATAGATCCGGTTTAGCAGCTAACAATTAAAATAGATTGGCATCGCTAGTGTGCCCTACCCGTCACCTTAAAATTGTTACGTATGACGTTTTTATTAATATATTTGAAGGTTATGTCACACAACTGGTAAATGATGTAATTATGTATGTGCCACCCTTTACCCGCCAGTCGGGCAATAAACTACGAATACAACAGACGTGCGTGTTTTACTTAACAAAAATAATAATAAAAAAAACCGGCCAAGTGCGAGTCTGACCCGCGCACCGAGGGTTCCGCCGGTATATTTTGATCGCGTTAATTTAGAAGTTTGATTTTTTCACAGCTTAAAGGGACAGTAGACCTAGGTATTTGGTATAAATTTCAATTTGATATCTTTATTCGTTCGTGAGAAATAAGGTAGTAAATTTCATTTTATTAAAATATTTTTATTATATTATAAAACTAAAAAAATATGATTTTCGCAATTTTTCCTATATTTGCATTATATGACAATGCTTCATGCCAAATTTCAAGATTCTGAGTTTACGGGAAGTACCCTGTAGGTTTTGATTCCTTTGCGAGTGTCGAAAATTTGATGAAAATATCGATATAATCAGCTATATCTTTTGATTGGCTTGGCTTAAAAGTTTGATTTTTTCACAGCTTCAAGGGACAGTAGACCTGAGTAATTGATATAAATTTCAGCTTCATACCTCCACGCGTTCCTGAGAAAAAGGGTCTTGACAGACGAACGGACAGACGGACAACAAAGTGATCCTATAAGGGTTCCGTTTTTTCCTTTTGAGGTACGGAACCCTAAAAAAGATTAACTTATGAATATAATGGACAACCCCATATCTAAAAACAAATGTCAACGGATATTTTACCTTGTGATAGAAGACGCGTCGGCTCTGAGGGGGGGCGCTATCTGATGACTCGTCCCCAGCACCCAGTCCGTGACGTATTCCACCATCTTGTTTCTGAACTTCATTTCCTGAAAAAACAAAGGCTTGTTGATTTACCAATGCCTAAATTTAAAACACATGTTAAAAATTATTTAATGGCAAAAGCCTATACAGTTAATGATTACTTAAATGACAAGAATTTGTGGAAATGATAAACTATTCGCCTACACCCATTTTACTGTGTAAAAATTTTGGTGATTAAAAAGAGTAACTACGAGTTTCTTGCCGGATCTTCTCGTCAGAATCAACTTTCCGATTCCGGTGGTAGAATCACATTATATTTATTCATGTCTTAGTATATTTTTTGTATCGACATATATGTTTAATTACATGTATAATATACATAGCTTTAATTTATATTATTCATGTATGACGATTTGTAAGAGCTGTATATAAGCCTATGCAAATAAAGTACTTTTGAATTTTGAATTTTTGAACTTTGAATCAAAAATAAATTTGTGATAAATCACCAATGATATGGACTGACCAGATAACAACAAGTAAAACAGAACTATAAGTGTACTCGGAATGCTGCAGTACTCGACCTATGACTTCGAATTAGGTGCTAAGATCCTCCAACCGATTACGGCTACGGCTCAATTCTCTTGTGCTCATATTCCGATGGGACACCAGGGTGTCATGGCTGGAGAAATATCGGGCGCAGGACCAACGGCTTAACGTGCTTCCGAGGCACGGGGGTACAAGACCGCCAACTTCCAGACTCCGGGCTGACACTTAAGAATTTCTTACCGAAAACTTTGGTACAAATTTTCCGGCTCGATCTGAGTGATACAGAAAACCGGCGTGAATCAGCACTGTGCTGTGTTTCGCTGCGTGAATGAGGATACCGGAGGCCCAATACTGGAGAAGGGGTGGTTTAAAGGTCAACCTTTAAACCCCCCTTTCTCCCGGATTGGGCCTACGACACCAGTGGAGTTCACTGGTGTCGCAGGCGTCCATGGCTGGCGGCAATCGCTTACCATTAGGTGATCCGTTTGCTCGTCTGCCACCTATCACATAAAAAAATACTTTTAACGGTCTAGTAGTTTAATACTAACATCTTCACAAACAATTTCATCTCCATCATTATCTTTCTCGATAGGCCCATCCTTTTCTGTCACCCTATCACCGACCGTGAAATCAAACACATTCTGTCCTTTTTCCTCTTGAGGGGATTCTATCTCTTTCCTATTTTGGGGCTACTTTTCGTACAACCTGTGCGGATAAAGAATGGAATGGATTATACTCGCACCCAGGTGCGAGTATAGATGCAAATAGTGTGCGAGCGAGAAGTGAATAGATGCGCCGCCATTTCTAATCCCATTCTTTATCCGCACGGGTTGTATAAAGTGGTACTTTCCACTAACTCGATGAGGTAAGTGGACGTGCAGGTGCCACCGAGACCAATAATGATCATAATTCATTATTATTATGTGCGTATGTGTGCCAGAAAAAGTGGGTGAATAACAATTTTTTTTTTCGCTCTCCCATTTCAAGGTTATCTCACATTTTCGTAAGTTATAGACCAAAACTAGATATGAGTTTGAATTTGATCTGAACTCAACAACTTTTAAACAGATTAACTGGCTGACCGGATGGCGCAATTGGTAGTGACCCTGCCTCTTGCGCCAAAGGTCGTGTGTTCGATCCCCACCCTGGACAAACATTCGTGCGATGAACACTTGTGTTTGTTCGGTGTCTGGGTGTAATATATGTATTTAAGTATATATTTGTGTTCCTCTGTTGTCTGATATCTGTAACACAAGTGCTTAAGCTAATTAGTACGGAATCAGGTCAACGTATGAGATGTTGTGAGAATTATTATAAAAAAAAAAAAAATTTAAAAGTGGGAGAGCCACGCTTAGGCATGAATGGGCGGGCTCGACCGGAGTGATACCACTGCCTCACAGAAGCAGCGCCTGCGCTGTGTTTCGCCGTGTGAGTGAGGTTACCGGAGGCCCAATGGGGGGGAAGGGGAGAAGGTTGGCAGCGCACTTGTGACTCCACTCGTGTTGCGGGTGTCCATGGGCGGCGGAATTGTTTACCAGCAGGTGATCCGTCATTCCTTCCCCCTTGCGTCGTTTGTCCTCAGTGCTGAGGTCCGTGGTCGAGTATTTTTTTCCCGAACTATCTTCCGCCAGCTCACTCTATCCTCAGCCGCGTGGATCGCATTACAGACTGGCTGTTTAAGGTTGAGCTGATTTGATCGGACCAGCGCATGCGGCTTGTACGAGCCAACATCGTACATTTGTACATTCTGTATTTTCATACTCTTTGGCCAGCTGCGCCTGACCTAATTATTGCATTTTTATTTGTAAGACATATCAATAATTCAGTGATCTCCATACGAGTTTGTCTGACAGGGTTGTGAGCACACGACCCAGACACGGCTTTTGCGTCTAGGCTTTCTTCCGCTCACCTTTCCCATCAGAAGTAGCTTCTCCAGGTCCTACTCCATTTCTCTATCTGGCGATGAGACCAAAGAACTCAAAGCTCCTCCGTAAGCATGTGGTGCTGAGTCTCACTGGAATCTTGAGCTTGGTTCGTATTCATTAAGCCGAGGCCCAGACCATTGTATTCCGAGAATCCTCCTATAGCACCACATTTCGAACGCGTCGATTCGTTGCCGGTCAGCTTTTTTAAGGGTCCAAGTCTTTTTTTGTAATATGGCTCTACCAGAAGATAATTTACCAATGTCAAGTAACTTAATGGAGTCTTGAAACCTGCGATCTCGTTCGGTCTCGGCAGAATCCGTAGGTCGAAAAAACGCTCAACACCGGCGGTTTTTGAACGACTGTGCCTTTACTTCACTTACTTGCTGCCGCGCTCAGAGACGTCAATTACGCTAAATGTTCACTGACTTAATTATGGAGAGTCTTCATGCTAATTGAAATAAGTGCCAATATATTTTTTTTTCTCTTAAGTACCAATTAAAATTAATTTGACGTCTCTGAGTGCAGCCGTTAGCGTTAACTTTACAGACTAGCCAATTCCGTCGCTTATTTTCTCTTAACATTTGCAAAAAAAAAACAAATGTTTTACCATTAGCATTATGTACGGTCAGCATCAAAAGTAGCTTAACACTTTAGTACCATGTCGAAGTAACATATTTTACGAACCCCTAGGAAACTGACTATAATATGCAGAATAGTTACTTTGACATGGTACTACAGTGTAGTAGTATTCTGTAAACAAGCTCAAGTTAAGTAACGTTATTTATATTGTTAAGTTTCGGCACTGTTTGTCTTTCTGTATGTCAAAATTTTATATGTATTGCTTCTTAATGACTGTTTGTGCCAAAATAAATGAAAAAAAAACTTAATGAGAATAAGTAGGTAGTCAACAGTCGAAGTCACTCGATAAAACGCCGGTGATTTAAGTTTTATCGACCTTCGGATTCAACGGATATCACTTTAAAAGCAATCGCGGGTTTTAAGACTCTATTAGGCCCAATGAAGTTGTCTCGAGACTACTCACTCGACACACAATAGCAGTGTTAAAAACGAAACAATCCAACGATTTTTATTATTAGGATCACTTTTCGGCACTTCACTGCGCAAATAAAAAAAACCAATAGACAAGATTTGCATCAGCCGACGCGACTTCTTTGAGCCCTACCCCCCAAATCCAGGGTCCAAGTCGCTGCGTCGTACAGAAAGATGGAAAAGCAAGAGTGGCAACAAGATGCTTCTTCGTCCTCCTCATCATGTTCCTGTCGGTCCATAAACGGTCTAGCTGTGACATTGCACCCCTCTTCTCCATTCCATACTGTTAACTCAACTTATTATTACCTATGGAAAAAAAACTTACTTGTCGAAAGGCCAAGTCATCCCTTCTCCTCATCATAGCTTCCACCACTTGACACAGCTTCGTCTTTATGTGCACCGAGAGAACTGTCATGTCCAAGTGACGGACGTATCTGTAAGAAAAGGATAAAGATACATTTATCGTCATAAATTGGAGAAATGTAAAAGATTTTTCAAAAAACATCTATGTTTAGGCAGTGCAACAGCAAACCTTTCATTGTGAAGTAATGGGGCGCTATCGTGTGAGAAATATACGCTAGGTGGCGTGCTTGAGAACCGAGGTCAAACTTCAACATACGGCTGATATACTCTTAAAATGACAATGGACAACATTTCAAATTTTTAACATGTCCATATTGTTTTTTTTATATGAAAATAGACATAAAATTAACAGACCCATATTTTTTCTTTTTTCAAAATTTGTCCATTTTCATGCATAAAATAATTATTGAAATTATTTTTATTCTAAATAGACGTAAGCGCCAAATGACGTCATCGGACGGCTGAATACAGCGATATTCCTTTGCTTATCATTGTTTTAATAAAAAAAAGGTACTACTGTCAAAGGTAAATAATACTAGTGTCAACATTGTCAACGTCATTCATACATTCAACGTTGACAAGTTGTCTTTTTTTTGACAGTTACATGTCATGAGTTTGGCATTACGTAAATTTAAAACTATAATGTGCTAAGCAAAGAAATATTTTACATTCTGCCGTCCGATGACGTCATCTTACGTTTTTTAGTTTTTAATTTTTTTCTCAGTAAATAAGCAATATAAAAAATGAATAAATATATATTCGAGCAGCGGAAAAGTAAACAAAGAATTGGTATTTTTTGTTTCAGAGCTTAGCAATTTTGAAATGTTGTCCATTTGACATATCACGCCTAAAAATACCGAATCACCTTGTAGATGGACCTTAGTCCATAGTACGCCATTTTGAGCATTTTTCACACGCTATAACCCCCATTAATAATAAGCTAGTTGCCACTATTTTTATTATTTGATAGAACGGTTCATTACGATTTATTATGCCATAAAAATATGAAATTCTGTTGAAGCACCTTTCCTAATACATTTTAAATTTTAAATTATATTTTCGCTATACAGCCACAAAAGCCGTCCGCCATGATGGTCTATTCATTATATATGCCGTGACGTCCCTGTTATTTTCAGCAATACGCGTGACTGTTATGAATGTCGAGACGTATAAATGAAAGACCACCAATAATCTTAAACTGGCGTTTGACGTTTTGTTGTTTACAATAATGGTGACGTAGAACCATGGCGGATAAAGAGAAAAAAAAAGTAAAAATATAACGGGTTTAAGTTGAATTTTTACAGCCATCTCTTATTCATACAGGGTGTATCTGTGGTCCCTTTAACCACATGTTCTATCCACCATTCTGAGCATCATTTGTTCTACGTCTTTTCGAAATTAGTCGAAAAATATTTCGACTCCCCATACAAAATTACCAAGTCACGTGACCGACTTTGTATGAGAAGTTGAAATATTTTTTTATGCGAATTTCCAAAAGTTAAAGAACAAATGTTGTTCAGAATGGGTGATAGACGTGTTCAAAGGAATGTAAATGTTCACAGATACACCCTGTATTAATTGAAGTTTATATATTTCGGAACCTTGTACACAATAATATTTGAATTAAAAGTTATTTTTATAAATGGTGGCATGAGGCAACTTGCCTATTAAACATTAGATAGATAGATAGATATACTTTATTGCACAAAAAAAAACACAACTTTAAAATCTAGGCATTACAGAAACTTAATTGTACAATTTCGGCGGTCTTTTTGCTGGAAGCGATTTCTACCAGACAACCTTCAGGCAAAGGACATTTGATAGTAGAAGAGGGGTAGGTGGTGCAATATTGAAAAAGGGAAATAAAAGTGAAACGTATATATATATTAAAATATTTATAATGCTAATACATAAATAAACACAATATTATATACTAATAAATAAATATGTTATGCTTGGATAAAATAATATAAAGGACTAGATATACATTCATATAAATTAGGATCTTAGACGGACCATCGACTACTACCGATTGTGTATACTAAGTTAATTTCCATTTTATAACATTGAAATTCTTAAGACGATGTTGAATTAAATGCTTAATTTGTAGGCATTTGGCGTGGCGCCCACACGATAGTCGAGGCGGCGGCGGCGCGGGCGTTTTTTAATGAATAAACGACAACCGGAGTCGCAGCGCTTATTTCTATGTAATACATCGTGTCGACGCCGCCTCGACTGTCTTGCGGACGACCCGCTTACACTTATGAAAGTGTATTACTGGACTAAAAGAAAGGCTTGCGAAAATAATGCTAGATAGCAACACCTTCTTCATCTTAGCATGTAATTCCCGATTGCGTCCAAAACTGTCGCTTTGGAGCCCAGGGTACGCTTAGACCATGATTCAGAATTGGGGGGATCTGGTAATTACAATGAAGCGACTGCCGTCTGACCTTCGCAACCCTTTATCAGGGGACCCAGACCAACTGAATCATGGTTACACGTTTCAGAAACTTTTTACGAAACGTGCAGGTTTCCTCACGATGTTTTTCCTCACCGCCGAGCAGTTGGTAATGGTAGAAATACGCACATAGATTTGAAAAAACCATTGGTGCATGCTCGGATTCGAACCTCGACCACCTGCGTGGAAGGCGCGTTCGTATCCATTGAGGTACCATCGCTCTTCGCAGATTTATCAACACTGTCTTATCTTATCTGTTAGGGGCCATTTTCATGGGACATGTCGACCCTAAGGGTTCTTTTGTATCTCCCCTATCCTTTGCGCTTTTACTCACGGAAGATTCGTTTCATCAGGGTCACGATTAGCCGTGTGGTACCCGGCAGAGTAGAATAGGCCACCCTCACTCTTACCGAGGTGTCGTAAAAGGCGACTAAGGTAAAGCTGCTGGCATGATCATCAGCACCCAGAGAAGGAAAACTCTGCATTTATATCAAAACCCTCGCCAACCCGTCTGCCAAGCGTGGTGAGTATGGCAATTACCCCTCATGTGATTGAGGGAGGCCCGTGCCCCAGCAGTGGGGACTTAAATGGGCTGATGATGATGATGATGAGGGTCACGATGTCTTTCGGATTGAAAAGTGCCTGTAGTCTCCTGGTTTAGAATAAGCGTTACCTAGAAGACACATTCTGCCTCTGGTTAGAGAGTCGCATTCACATAAAAGATGTTCTATGGTTTCCGTTTCCTCATTGAATGCTCTGCAGTCGCTGTTCGATGTTATGTTCATCTTCATCAGCATTTTGTTCGTTGCATAATGCCTATGAGCATCCTTGTCTGTTGTCTATTGCCTCCAAGGAGATGCTTTTTTCCAGCAACACCATTGTTAAGTTGGCTTCATTAATCACACTCACCTGACTATAGCCAACATGAGTCCCTCAATAGACGTAGTGCTGAGATGCTCGGTGGGCTGTCCGCTCTTCTTGTTGTCCAGTATGCTCTTCATTATGAATATTGTGTGCTCCACGAACTGCGTGTTGATGTCTGTTAGCATCACCTGGCATAAAAAAAAACATATGGGTACAGTTAAACAAAAAGAAACGAAATCTAATCATTAATAAATGTTTGTTAAACCTTTGCTAGCGAACACGGTGTTAGGTATAAAGCAGTTTTCTTCGAATTGTTTTTGTGAATTTAACTAAGGATACTCCCGGAACAACCGATCGATTTTAATTTGTAGCTACTAAACCGGATCTTTTTTAAACAAACTCGGGGTTACAACTTCTCGCCAAACACTAATACTATTTATTAAATAACCATGTACAAATATTGGGTCCAAAGCGTATGTGAAAAATTTATTCACGCCAAAAGCGACCACTGGCGTGAATCAATTTTTCGCGTACGATAACGGACCCAACATTTGTATGCACAAATGTTGGGTTCGTTATCGTACGTGAAAAATTTTAGTTTTTAAATAAATAGTATAAGTGTTTGCCGAGAGGCTGTAACCCCGAAGTTGTTTAAAATAGATCTGGTTTAGTAGCTAAAAATTAAAATCGATTGGCGTCGCTAGTCTACCCTACCCTTCACGTTAAAATTGCGTGTTGGAACGGGTTGACATGACCGTTAGTACGGTAATAACTTAAGATCACGTTTTATAATAAGGTGGTAAAAACTGCTCTATAACACCATTTTAGCTAAAAAAGGTTTATTATCTCAGAGTCAGATCTATGTATGTGATGTTGTGAAATATTTATTTATTTATTACATTTGTATATTGTCATACTAATTTCACACATGTACCTATTGCAATAAGTAACAACCTTGCTGTTGCTGGTCGAAGAACTTATCGATAATGGCCTTGATCTGATCGAACAGTATCGGATACAGCGCTGGCGACATCTCGTGGCCGACCAGTTTATTCACTTAAGCAGTTAAAGCAAGCAAAAGACATCTCGTGGCCGACCGGCTCCTTCACATGACTTTATTGTATGGAAACAAGGTGATACAATATAGCGAGAGTGTGATAAATGTAGCGGAAGTGTGATAGTGTGACTACAAGATTAAGTGCAACAAGAGTGTGAGATAGTGTGACGATCACACTTTTATCTATTTAGATCGAAAGTAACAAACCTGCTGTTGCTGATCGAAGAACTTGTCGATAATCGCCTTGATCTGATCGAACAGTATCGGATACAGCGCTGGCGACATCTCGTGGCCGACAAGCTCCTTCACGTGGGTTTGTATCTGATGTCCGAAGCGTTCGTTGCTGCACAGTAGAAGGCGGAGGAGTTGGCCTATGAACCTGGAGATTTGGAAACTAAATATTACTTATACAATAGTTTGCATTTTTTGTTGGGATGAGTACAATTCTATAGTCAATAAAATGTTTTCACGTGTGAAAAATCCGCTAGATGGAGTACTAAAGAAGTGAGGTTACAATGTTTATTTTTTTTTATAGAATAGCCAATCAGGATGACCTCACTCCGCCTGATGGTAAGCAGCCGTGAAATCCAAATATGAGGTTGACAGGCACCAAAGTAACTATTGAGTCTGCCATCCTCACTCTGATGGCCTGCTGAGATACCACTTCACGCCCCGCCTAAAAGACCCCGGATTGTATGAAGGAGGAAACACATGAGTGATTGGTTATTTTTAAACGTGATCTGTCAAAATGTCAATTTGACAAACTAAAGAACCAATGCGATTCTTCAACCAAACCAAACTCAATCCAACAGTACGCCATCTAGCGGATTTTTCACACGCGAAAACCCTCATTAAAGTGACAGTAATTGATCTCACAGAAAAATGATCTTTATGTTTATAAATGTTAAATTCTATCGAATATTTTTTATTTATATTATGGCTCTGCCCGAAGATACTTTACCAATGTAAAGTAACTTATTGAGAATAAGTGGATAGTCAACAGTCGAAGTCAGGCAAAGTCATAGTCATTCAATTAAACGTCGGTGTTTTACATTTTATCGACCAAGCAAGTTGTCACGTGACAACTCACTCGACACACAATAACAGTGTTAAAAACTATACAATTCAACGATTTTTATTATCAGGATCACTTCGCGGCACGTCACTGCACAAATAAACACCAAATTTGTTCACTAAAAACCACTAGACACTAATTTGAAACCTTTGATTTGCATCAGTATTCGACTTCTACCGCCAGAATCAAAAAGTATAATTTGCGAAGACAGAATCTTAGACATTGACATCAAATATGTATTTTTGACATTGTTTTCGATGCTTAATCGAATTTTTGATTAGACGAAGTAAACTGACAGATGCTAATGTGTCATTCCCATACATTTGCAAAATAAAAATGACAGATTCGGCGGGTAGGACTAAAACAAGCCGCATCATCATCGTCAGCCCATTTAAGTCCCCACTGCTGGGGCACGAGCCTCCCTCAATCACATGAGGGGTAATTGCCATACTCACCACGCTTGGCAGACGGGTTGGCGAGGGTTTTGATATAAATGCCGAGTTTTCCTTATCTGGGTGCTGATGATCATGCCAGCAGCTTTACCTTAGTCGCCTTTTACGACACCTCGGTAAGAGTGAGGGTGGCCTATTCTACTCTGCCGGGGACCACACGGTTTACAACAAGCCGCATGGGCTGATGCAATTCAAAGGTTTTAAATTAGTGTCTAGTTGGTTTTTAGTGCATAAATTTGGTGTTTATTCGTGCAGTGAAGTGTCGCAAAGTGATCCTAATAATAAGAATCGTTGGATTGTATAGTTTTTAACACTGCTATTGTGTGTCGAGTGCGTTGTCTCGTGACAACTTGCTTGGACCTAATAGAGTCTTAAAACCTGCGATTGCTTTTAGTGATATCCGCTGAATCCGTAGGTCGATAAAACGTAAACCACCGGCGTTTTATTGAGTGACTGTGACTTTGACTGCCTTCGACTGTTGACTACCTACTTATTCTCAATAAGTTACTTGACATTGACGAATTATCTTAGGGCCATAATAAAAAAAAAAGTCAAATAGTATGGGGATTTGACGTTAGCAACTATCAAAACTCTTTGTTTAATTAAAAATCCGACTATAGGTAATTTGATACTCATATTTGCATGACAAATAAATCACTTTCTAGTAAGTCTATAGGAGGCATTATTTCCTCTATACTTACTGTGTAACTGGACAGTATTGAACTTCTTGCGAGCTGTTTGCTAGGACGTTGTATTTCCTCGCATCTGCAAAAAATATAACTTTGAATGAACATTAGATTTCATATGAAATAAAAAATACCGCCTTCGAAAACAAGTAACTATCTCGGAGACGCCCTGTTGGTCTAGTGGTTAAAGTACCGGGTCGTGATCTCAGGGTCCTGGGTTCGAATCCCGGGTCGAGCGAAAAGTATGTTTTGATTTTTTCGGACATAGCTCGGTTTTGTCCGCACTTGGCAAGCGTGGTGATTAAGCCTTATGCCATCATAGTAGCGATAACTTGATTTCTATGATGGAGGTCAAACCAGGCTTGGTCAAAGCGAGCGAAACGTCGTGGTGTCAACCCCCCACCCGTCAACTCTCATTTCGTTTGCCACAAATGCGGACGAAGAGCACACTCGCGAATCGGCTTGTAGAGCCACGAGCGTAGATGCAGAGCCCTTACCCGAGTTGCTACTTAAAACATCTGACAAGATGCATAGGCCAATGGACAACATTTCATATTTTTAACATGTCCATATTGTTTTTTTATATGAAAATAGACATAAAATGAACAGACCCATATTCTTTCTTTTTTCAAAATTTGTCCATTTTCATGCATAAAATAATTATTGAAATTCTTTTTATTCTAAATAGACGTAAGCGCCAAATGACGTCATCGGACGGCTGAATACAGCGATATTCCTTTGCTTATCATTTACAATATAATAATCTTGCAACATATCCACACCTCTTACAACCCAGAGATATGTCGAAATAAACGTGTAATACCAAATGTAATTACCCCAATAAGTTTCCGCACTGCCTTTGCAAGGCGACAACGTGCGTATCTCTCAATTTTTATTTACAATAAAATAAATAAAACATTAAATTTCTACCCTCTTTCTCTCCATGAATGCAAATCTACCATTAAAACTTGGCTTTTATCCCTTACTTATGAAGAAACAGAAAATTTATTAACTAAACAGACTAATATAATAAAATAATTAAATAGTAAAAATATAAAATTAATAATAAAGAAAACAAATTGCCTCAAATAAATAAAGTAATATAATATGTACATCAAATTATAAAAATAT
>JADPWL010003191.1:112201-144652 GCA_019059595.1 Marasmia exigua | reverse complement strand
TTTAAACGTCGGTGTTTTACGTTTTATATCGACCTACGGAGTTTAACCGATACAATCGCGGATTTGTAAGACTATTCGGTCCAAGCAAGTTTGTCAGTGAAAACTCACTCGACACACAATACAGTGATACAAACGATAGTGTTCCGCTGAATCCGTAGGTCGATAAAACGTAAAACCACCGGCGTTTTATTGAGTGACTGTGTGACTTGACTGACTTCGACTGGGTTGACCCTACCTACTTATCTCAATAATTTACTTGAGCATTGGCGAACTAATCCTCAGGGCATAATACAAAAAAAAGTCAAACAAAAGTAATGGGGATTTGACGGTTAGCACTATCAAAAAACTCTTGTTTAATTAGCAAATCCGGACTATAGGTAATTTGATACTCATATTTGCATGACAAATAAATCACTTTCTAGTAAGTCTATAGGGAGACATTATTTCCTCTATACTTAACTGTGTACACTGACAGTCATTGAACTTCTTGCGAGCTGGTTTGCTATGACGTTGTATTTCCTCGCATCCTGCAAAAATTACAACTTTCATGAACATAGTTCTCGTATGAAAAAAAACCGCCCTTTCCGAAAAGAAGTAACTGAAAAGTGTAAAATAATAGTTTTTAACCCAATCTCGGAGTCGCCCTGTTGGTCTTGTGTTTAAGTACCGGTCGTGATCTCAGGTCCCTGGGTTTCGAATCCCGGGTCAGCGAAAAGTATGTTTCGATTTTTTTCCGGATAATTTTACATAGTCGGTTTTGTATCACCAATCCGCATTTGGCAAGCGTGGTGATTAAGCCTAATCCCATCATAGTAGCGATAACTTGATTTCTATGATGGAGGTCGAACCAGGCTTGGTCAAAGCGAGCGAAACGTCGTGGTGCGAACCCCCCCACCCGTCAACTCTCATTTTGTTTGCCACAAACGCGGACGAAGAGCACATTGATTTTATTTTATTATTATAATGAATTTGTTTTGCAGGTGGCATACGACCACGGCGATACGGCATAATCATTTCAGCAGAGACAATTTTCTTGTTTTGTACTTTTTAGATCGTGTTTTTTTGGTAACGGGTTTTAGTTTTTAAACTTTATTTTTATTTAACATATATTTAGTTATGTAAATATAATTACATATTTGAAATGTGCTAAAAAGGCTCTTTCATATGATACCCCACACGGTACCGTCAAGCAAAATTGTTTTTTAGTTCCTTACTCTAAGTCCCCTAGAGGGCGCTGTAATAAATTTAACGTCACGTCAGAAGACAACCAAGACGCTTCTAACGACACCTCATTTGTTCAAATATGATAACTAGTTTAGAAGTTAAGTGGAAACAGATGAACATACATACATACATACATAGCCTGTCAAAATCATAGCCCTCCTTTTGCTTTGCCGTAGTCGGTACGCTAAGATGTCACGACCTGAGACTTTAGACGGAAGGGACCTCGCACGAGAGTGTGGTGGCAAACAGGGCTCATAGTTACCGTGGGTGTGCAGGTGCGACCACATGGTGGACGGCCTCCGCTGCAGGCACACGCCGCCCAGGGCGCACAGGAACGACGTTATGTTCGCCCACTCTTGTATTTGCATCTGTCGATAAAAGAAACCACTGTAATGGACAACATTTCAAAATTGCTGAGCTATGGAACCAAAAAATAACAATTCTTGATTTACTTTTCCGCTTCTCTAATATATAGATGACGTCATCGAACGGCAGAATGTAAAATATTTCTTTGCTTAGCACATTAAAATTTTAAATTTACGAAATGCCAAACCCATGACATGCAACTGTCAAAAAAAGACAACTTGTCAACGTTGAATGAATGAATGACGTTGACAATGTTGACACTAGTGCTTAGTAGGTATTCCTTAACTTTGACAGTAGTACCTTTTTATTAAAGGAATATCGCTGTATTCGGCCGACCGATGACGTCATTTGGCGCTTACGTCTATTTAGAATATAAAGAAATTCAATAACTATTTTATGCATGAAAATGGCAAAATTTGAAAAAAGAAGAAAATAAGGGTTCTCTTCATTTTATGTCTATTTTCATATAAAAAAACAATATGGGACATGTTAAAAATGATGAAATGTTCTTGTCATTTATTTATTTCTCATTATCTAACCGTGAATATATCGGGAGCAGTGGCGTGCATTAGGGGAGACCTATGTCCAGCGGTGGACGAGTGTGGGTTGCTGATGATGATGATGATGATCTAACCGTGGGAGAGCCAAGCTTCGGCATGAATGGGCCGGCTCGACCGGAGTGATACCACGGCCTCACAGAAAACCGGCGTGAAGCAGCACTGTGCTGTGTATCGCTGCGTGAGTGAGGCTGCCGGAGGCCCAATCCGAGGGATAGGGGGGGTTTAAAGGTTGGCAGCGCACTTGTGACTCCACTGGTGTCGCGGGTGTCCATGGGCGGCGGCAGTTGCTTACCATCAGGGGATCCGTCTGTTCGTCTGCCTACCTAATACATAAAAAAAAAATTAGGAATGCTTACAGCTTGACATTTTTTTTTAATATTATGGCAGACAAACGAGCAGACGGCTCACCTGATGGTAAGTGAATTACCGCCGCACATAGACATCTGCGACACACGGGGCATCACAGATGCGTTGCCGGCTCTTAAAAAAACATTTACGTAGGTAGCACTTGTCTATTGGGGACCTATATGTAAGCCTTTACAAGCATTCACAACATTATTATAAAAAGTAGACACCATAGAATCATAAGAAGTAAAGTCTTACAATGTAACAAACGTAATGTAGGGCGCCCTCTGGCTAGGTGGGGGGACGATCTGCGCAGGATGGCTGGAAAGAGCTGGATGCGAGAAGCCATGGATAGATCACAGTGGCGAACAATTGAAGAGGCCTACGTCCATCAGTGGACTGCGATAGGCTAATGATGATGATGATGATGATGATCCGGTCATCTCAAATTGATATGGATTTGTCGTATTCACAACCTAGATTCAAATCAGCATTGCATAAACACATGTCTTCCTTATTATTAGAAGAGAAAATCTTTAAATTGTTGTTCTTATAATTGTAACAGTGCAGCTATATGTCCCATTGCACATTTTGTAATGGAACATATGGTTTTACACAATGTCACTTTCTTGCTGGAAAGAGATGAGTCTGCTTCTGACTTTTCCTACTCTTCTTTTATGTTTCCTTTTTTAAAATTGATTAAAATGTATATTATATTATTCAAATCTTTACTTTTAGAAAAACAGAGGAAGGAGTTGAACAATGGTCGCTTTGGTGTAGACTGTTCCTGAGGCCTCGTGCACCAACTCTATATATTTATTATTATAATTTCCTTATTTCAATATTATATTTAAATTATCTTTAATTATGCCAGTCAAATAATTGATTTAATATTAATGATATAAATAAATCATCATCATCAGCCTATCGCAGTCCACTGTTGGACGTAGGTCTCTCCAATTGTTCGTCACTGTGATCTATCCATGGCTTCTTGCATCCAACTCTTGCCAGTCATCCTGCGCAAATCATATAAATAAATCATTCTGCTTAAAAACCAATATCTGTTATAAATTTATATATTTCAATCGATAATTTATGTATAAACAATCATAATTCTAAAATTTACAATAAGAATAATACTCAATTGAATAGGGCATCTTCAATTTTAATTTAATTAGACATAATTATGATAATAATTAGCCAATATTATACCTACTCCCAATGACATGACTCGGTATCTGTGGTGCGCCACGTGTACTCTCAGGGCTTAAGCTGAAAATCAGTGTTTTGCTCTTTGACTGTGTGTTTGAACAAAAACTCCACTGAGCTTTGGCCCACTTGCACTGCTGCGGCACACATGCAGAAAACTTAGGAAAGGGTTCCACACTCTTTATTTTACAAGGTATTTTTATTTTTATTTCAATGTTTAAAATTGTGTATATGCATGTGTGTCCTTTGATGCAATAAATTAATTATCTATCATCTATCTATCTATATTATAAGCATGTCGTGGTAGCCTTTAATTAGGACAGCGTCTTGGAATGTATACGTAAGTTTTTCCTTCTACCGTGTAATGATGTAGGTTTTGTTGGCTATCCTTAAATAAATAAATAAATGATGATGAAAGTCTTACAACTAGTTATAATCATTATAACCAATTATAAGACATTTTTTGTTTTTTAATTTAATTACTGTGGGAGTCGAGCGGGCAAAGCAGCCTCGGCAATAATATAATATAATAATTCTCACAACATCTCATACGTTGACCTGACTCCGCACTAAGTAGCTTAAGCACTTGTGTTACAGATATCAGACAACAGAGGAACATAAATATATACTAAAGTACATATATTACACCCGACACCGAACAAACACAAGTATTCATCGCACGAGTGTTTGCCGAAACTTGGCTTTCCCACGGTTTGGTTCGTGGTTCAATATCGATAGAGGGAATTTGACTGATATTATTATCCTAAAGTGTGATATGTTTGTTCAATTCTTGGTGCTGTCAAAATCATAAAAAAACCGGAATTAAAGTAGTGTAAATCAATTAATAAATTGAATCAACACATATACACCGTATTTTTTTATCGTTTAGGTATATCCCGGAAACCTCATAATAATAATAATTAATCATTCTCACAACATCTCATACGTTGACCTGATTCCGTACTAAGTAGCTTAAGCACTTGTGTTACAGATATCAGACAACAGAGGAACACAAATATATACTTAAATACATATATTACACCCAGACACCGAATAAACACAAGTATTCATCGCACGAGTGTTTGTCCATGGGTGGGGATCGAACCCACGACCTTTGGTGTGAAAGGCAGGGTCACTACCAATTGTGCCATCCGGTCAGTCAATGAATTTTGAAAAACTTTTTGAGATAAATTAACACTCAATAAAATACTTTGTGATTGCACTATAGTCCATTCAGCATGTGAAGGTGAATAGGACAGTTCTATTTTGACATTAAAAGTGAGACGCTCCTTTTAAATCAAACCCATATTTTTAAGAATCGAGAATTTTTTCTTTAGAAATCTTATCGACTTTTACTTGTTTGATTTTTAATCTTAATCAACATTTTATCAACGAATTTGAACTATCTGAATATGGAATACAATATATAAATATTCTTAGTGGTACACACGCAATAAATCATTAATAATGAAATAATATGCATCTTATTCATCTGAAAAATAAAAATCTCTCACTTGACGTGACGGAACCACCTAAATGGACTCATCATCATCATCACCATTTCAGCCAATAGACGTCCACTGCTGGACATAGACCTCCCCCAATGTCCTCCACACAGATCGGTCCTGTGCCGCCCGCATCCAATGGATTCCCGCGATCTTCACCAGATCGTCTGTCTACCCCCACAAGGCTGCGACTGCCTGTACGTGGCCTTCACTCAAGGACCTGTCCACCCCAACGACCTTCTTTTCTTCTCGCTATGTGCCCTGCCCATTGCCACTTGAGGCATGCAATCCTTTGGGCTATGTCTGTGACCTTAGTTCTCCGGCGGATCTCATCATTTCTGATACGATCACGCAGGGAGACTCCGAGCATAGCCCTCTCCATTGCTCTCTGAGTGACTTTGAGCCTCGTTAATCGGCATATTGTAAGCGGTTACGTTTCGGTTCCGTATGTCATCACTGGCAACACACACGCTTTGAAAACTTTCGTCTTGAGACACTGCGGTAGATGGGCCGAAAATATGCTGACCTAAATGGACTAAATGGACTTTATTCACGATACCTATTACGAAGTTTTCGGCGTATAAACGATTAAAAAAACCGGCCAAGTGCGAGTCGGACTCGCGCACCGAGGGTTCCGTACAAACCTGCAAGGTTTACAAAGTTCGTTCATTACGACAATCGAGTCATAACTATGGTAATTTTATTGCAAAATGAAATTCATAACATTACAATGGGGAAAGATGGAGGAGCATAAATGTAAGACAAAGATCTCTTTATCGTTTAAGTAATCCTTTATTTTATATTAACACATATCATTTATCTATAATATAACTGAAACACTTATACTAGCCTTGCAGCAGACTTGCGAAAGTTCTTTTATTAAGTTTCAAAATATGCGGTATCAATGGTTGTACTTTTGCGTTTTGCGTTTTTGCGTTGACTTAGATTTTTTTTACGGGTTAAAGGCAATTAGATCTAAGTATTTGATATGAATTTCAACTTGAGAGCTCAACGCGTTCATGAGGAAAAAAGTAATAAGTTTATATTTATTAAAAAATATATATTTTGTAATGTAACTTAAAATTTAAGGTTTTCGGAATTTTTCCTTTATGTGTGCTATAAAACGTTGCTTCATGCCAAATTTCAAGATTCTAGGTCGACTGGAAGTACCCTTTAGGTTTTGAATCCCTTGCGAGTACTTGCGAGTTTCAAAATATGCAGCTTAAATTGCTGTTTCTTTTGATTGCGTTGACATAGAAGTTTGATTTTGTTACAGCTTAAAGGTATTATAGACCTGAGTATTTGGTATGAATTTCAATTTAATACCTCTACGCGTTTATGAGGAAATGGGTAGTAAGTTTAAAATTATTAAAAAAATATATATTATGTGATGTAACCAAAAATTTATGGTTTTCGTAATTTTTCCTTTATCTATGCTATAAGACGTTGCTTGGTACCAAATTTCAAGATTCTGAGTTCACGGGAAGCACCCTGTAGGTTTTGATTCCCTTGCAAGTGTCGAAAATTTGCGGCATAAACGGCTGTATCTTTTGATTGCGTTGGCTTAGAAGTTTGATTTTTTCACAGCTTCAAGGGACAGTAGACCTGAGTAATTGATATAAATTTCAGCTTCATACCTCCACGCGTTCCTGAGAAAAAGGGTCTTGACAGACGGACGGACGGACAGACGGACAACAAAGTGATCCTATAAGGGTTCCGTTTTTTCCTTTTGAGGTACGGAACCCTAAAAATGACGGTGTATACATCCATCTCTCTCCAACTCACTTCAAAGTCATGCTCGCTGCTGGTGTGGTGCGAGACCCTCCGTTTCGCCACTGCCCTGTGCAGCGCCTCCATTTGGCACTCGTCCATTTTGTCCCCCTGGCCTTTAGGGTACTTCTGTAGGATCTTGCAGAGGGAGTCCCTGTTTAATAATGAAATTCGATAAATAGATTATTAAGGCAAATATAATTCTATAGGCATAATATATAATGTTACGTCCTTAGCTATGAAATATACCGTTTTGTATGTCGATTTCGTTAGAAGTTGTATTTTCCATACAAACTTTTTTAAATTTAATGCTACTACTCCATAATTAACTGTGCTTTAATAGACAACATTTAGGAACGTTTTTTTTTCAGAAGAAAAATATTTTTAAATGAAAAATACCGTTTTCAAGATTAGCCTTATAGGATTGTAAGAAAAAATGTTTTAGATTTTTTTAAGAGATATAGAAGGAGAAATAAAATAAAATGTAAAAATCCCCGTGTGACGTCACAGCTCGGCATGACAAATTAATGACGCCTCTGCTCACGTTGACTTAAGAAAAAAGAAAATGGCTGACAATGACTACTGAATAATGACAGAGAGAGTCAACTTTTTTTATTGTATAGCAAAGACATCACCTACGTAGATCCTCAGGACTACGTCACTTCCTGCATGATTATCTATCTTTTATTTTTTTTTTTATTCAATAAAAACACACATTTAATGAAAATTAAAAAATACGGGTCATCTTATTTTCTTTCTTTATTCGAAAATCATATAAAAATGCTAAAATATTTTGCTGTCGTATTGTCTGTTATGGATATTATTATTACTTGCAGGAAGAAATAATTCCCTACAAAGGTGGGTCACAAAAAAATTATAGTAATTCCTTAAAGTTTTTGTTGCTCACTTTAAAAAAAAAATGTAATCGCCACAGTTCAGGTATTAGCCCACCATAGTTTCTTTACTGTGCACGTTTACTTTACTGTAATGATAACGTTTAGTTTGTTACCTTTTGTAAACTACCTACATTTATAATAGTTTTTTTATGTGTTTACATACTTTGGTTAATGTGGTTTACATACTTTATTTAATTTTATTATGTATGTACTATGTGTAACTATGGTGAAAATAAACGCTTAAACATTAAACAGTCAATATAAATCACTTGGCGGCCCTACTGTCGTCGCGGTGCCGCCTGAACTTACCAATTCCTAAAGGTCTCCTCCCAGACGGGCTGGACGCCGTTGACACAATGCTCTATCTTCCTCAACAGCGCCATTATTCGCTTCTGTAAAGCTGCCGAACCTGAGCATCACAAATTACAATTTTAGGCGTGGGTCTGACAGCTTATAATGATGATAATAACAGATACATTTTTTTTATTTAGTTAATACAATAATAATATCCTCCAACCGATTACGGCTACGGCGGCCAATCTCAACGATCAACCACGTACGCAGGATATATTATAGTGCTCTAGTGTGTGCGCAAACACAAGTGCACCCCTCTATTCCCTTTTTTTTTATGCTAGAGGCGGACAAACGAGCAAGCGAGTCACCTGATGGAAAGTAATCATCGCCGCCCATGAACATCTGCGAAATCAGAGAGATCGCTAATGTGTTGCCGGCCTTTTTTTTTAAAAAGAGTACGCTCTTCTCTTGAAGATCCCTAAGTCGTAGCCGTCCGGAAATACTCCTGCAGCCAAACCGTCCCACAGAACTGAGGTACGTGGTAGAAAGTTCCGGGAGAAACGCACAGTATTAGACCGCCATCCATCGAGATGATGAGAATGGAATGACAATCGCTTGCGCCTTGCCCTCATAATACGATGAGACACTAATGTGACACGACCGGAGAGGGATCGGGCGCAGGACCAACAGCTTAACGTGCTTTCCGAGGCACGGGGATACAAGACCGCCAACTTCCAGACTCCGGGCTGCCACTAAGAATTTCTTGCCGAAAACTTAGGTACAAATTTTTGGCCCGACCCTGTGATCGAACCCGGGACCTCTTGCGCAGCCGTCGCTTTAAAGTGCGACCCTCTAACCACTGCGCCACCGAGGCTGTCACACTATGTCACACTTGTCACAATCTTATCACACTTTTCACACTAATAGTCTTGTACGAGCTGTCACACTTTATCACACTCTCCCTACATTCATCACACTTTTGCTTGCTTTAACTGCTTAAGTGAATAAACTGGTCGGCCACGAGATGTCGCCAGCGCTGTATCCGATACTGTTAGATCACATCAAGGCCATTATCGATAAGTTCTTCGACCAGCAACAGCAAGGTTGTTACTTATTGCAATAGGTACATGTGTGAAATTAGTATGACAATATACAAATGTGCAAATACTGTATATATAGAGGCAGATAATACAATAACTAAATGGGAAGAACCCAATTAAATAATGTTAAGTTCTCATACAGTCTTACATTTTACATCTGTCAGAGAGGTCAAAATATATGGGAACTGGACATTGATACATGTCAATTTAGCCCACATAATTAAAAATGATGGGAAAGGAACTGCTGTTGTATAGAACAATGCCAATAGACTAGTTGGCACTATGCACGGTTCATTAAGATTATATTATGCCATAAAAACACATGAAATCATTTTGAAGTACATACCTTTCATAATATATTATTTTAAATTATATTTTCGCTATACAGCCATAAAACCCGTCCGCCATGATGGTCTAATAATTACCTGTGCCGTGACGTCACTGTTATTGTAAGCAATACGCTTGACTGACTGACATGAAATACCACGAATAACATGAAACTGGCGTTTGACGTTTTGTTGTTTACAATAATGGTGACGTAGAACCATGGCGGACGGTGTTATCAATCAAGAGAAAAGAAGGAAAAATATAACGGGTTTAAGTTGAATTTTTTCGTACTTGTACGGAATAATATTTGAATTAAAATTTATTTTTATAAATGGTGACATGAGGCAACTTGCCTATTAGGCCAAATAATTCCTTAAAACATTCTCCATAGTATAAGCGGTAAATCTAGGTTTAATACAAAAACTAATATTTATTTAAAGTCCTGAGAATGATTATAGTAAAGTAAAGTATCAGCCTATAAACTGTCCCACTGCAGGCCTCAATCATAGAAATCCAGTCATCGCTACTATGATGGGAATAGGCATAATCACCACGCTTGCCAAATGCGGATTGGTGATCACAAACCCGAGCTATGTTTGAAAAATTCGAAACATACTTATTGCTCGACCCGGGAATCAAACCCAGGACCCCGAGATCACGGCCCGGTACTTAAACCACTAGACCAACAGGGCGTTAAGTAGTACATAAAATGTCAGATCAATCACTTCGCAATACTTACTATGTATATTTTTGTAATAACATCCTCTTCCCATATCCTGAGGGGCTGCTTGCACAAATAAATAATACATGACCAATACATTTAGATTAATATAAATTGGTGTACACCCCCACGCCCTCACTCTCACCAAAGTCAAAGTCAAACGATTCTTTATATGCATATACACTCCATCTGCCTCTAAAAATACCCCCAAGCAACTTAAAATACCCCCAAGCAACTTAAAATACCCCCACGCAACTTAATATGCCCCCACGTCACTACACAAACCCCATATGTTGCTTGCGATACCTTTAAGGCGACGGGTAGCCCTAACTAGAGACACCATTTGTTTTTAATGAACAAATGTTGGGTCCGTTTTTGTACGCCAAAAATTGATTGAGCGGCCACTTTTGGCGTGTATCAATTTTTCGCGTACGCGTTGGACCTAACATTTTTGCATGGTTATTTAATAAATAGTATAAGTGTTTGCTGAGAGGTTGTAACCCCGAAATTGTTTAAAATATATCCGGTTTAGTTGCTAAAATTTAAATCGATTGGCGTCGCTAGTGTGCCCTACCCGTCACCTTAACGTTCTTTAAAATACTTATTTTCTGCTTAAGAGACCCCCCACTCAAGTTACTACTATAAGATTCTCATGTCATTAAGTAACTCCCCATCAATCTGCGATGAGATACATCTTCTCAGTAGAAATCGACATCCCAAACCAGCGGATGATATATGTACCTATTTTGATATTCATAAGTGTTCTGTATGGACCTAAATTGAATTAAGAATGTTTAATGTTTTTTTATGAACTATAGGCCAACGCTTGACCACAATCTCACCTGACGGGAAGTGACGATGAGGTCTAGGATGTAACGCGTTCGCCTAGAAGATGCCTGTTCACTCTTGCCTTGATGATGTCCAGATTGTAGTGGTCCGGAAAAACAGACCTTGGCAATGAGTTCCATTCCTTAGCTGTCCGCTATGTTTCTATCCGCACCCCAAGACCTTTTTTTTGACGCTGGGGAATGCCTCCTTATGCATACCCTCCTGCAGGGGGGGCAGGCGAGTTACGACGGGCTCTCCTCTGGCGGGGGCTTCTCCTAGCGAAAAGCCGGCCAGAGGCATACCGACTAAACCCCAACGATGCTCTCTGATCGCCAGAGTGGGGAGGGGACATGAGTACGGGTTAATAAATAAATAAATATTTCACAACATCACATACATTAGTTGATATTTTATAGCAATCTTTTTGCGATTTATTTTTAAGTAAATAACACACTTATCGACAGCTCATGTCGAATCAAGCACTTACAAATTTCGTCGACTTAGTAACGCGTTCAGTGGTATAATTGGTAGTACATTCACCCGGATTGTGGAAGGTGTGGGTTTGAGTCCCGCCTGAGCACGAGATGAAATTTTTAAGTGTGTTATTTATCACATACATTGATCTGACTCCGAGATAGGTAGCTCAAGCACCTGTGTTACGGATATCAGAATCAACAGTGGGATTACAAATATATACATATAATACTTTTTTTTTGTAAATACATACTTATAATACATAGAAACATCCAGACCAATACAAACAGACATGTTCATGCACACAAATGTTTGTACTGTGCGGGGATCGAACCCGCAACCCTTGTATCAGAGGCAGCGTTCACTACCACTGTTCCAATCGGGTCGTGGGGTTAAAGAACCTTACTTCACGTCCCTCCTCAGGCGGAGGGCCCACTTACACTGCCCATTAAACACATATACTGACCGGTGGTCAAAACTGTGGAAGTATGAGCTATCTCCTGGAACACAGCATAGTTGGGTAGCAGGCACTGCGTCGTAATTTCATCAGCGCCGCACCGAATATCAGCTTCTTGGCAGAGGAGGGCGAAGCACGACATCCCGACTAGGACCACATCCGTGTCTATGCTCCAGAGACACATGAAAAACACCACCTGGGAACAAATACAAATTAAATTAGCTATACCTCTTTTTTTTTTTTTTTAATATTACAGTGGGAGAGCCACACTTCGGCATGAATGGGCCGGCTCGACCGGAGCAATACCACGTCCTCACAGAAAACCGGCGTGAAGCAGTGCATGCGCCTTGTTTCGCTGCGTGAGTGAGGATACCGGAGGTCCAATCCAGGGGAAGGGGGGTTAAAAGGTAAGCAGCGCACTTGTGACACCACTGGTGTTGCAGGCGTCCATGGACGGCGGAAATCGCTTACCATCAGGTGATCCGTCTACTCGTCTGCCACCTACAACATAAAAAAAAAACCTCTAACTTCGAGAGGTTCATGTTAATCGCTGATAAGAAGTAGTGCAAGCTCGATCGAGGTGGTTAAGACACAGTTTGTCACTTGTGGCAGAGGCCTCAACTCTGGTCGGGGCCCTGAGTAGGGAATGCAATCCCGATATACCGGGATCCCACGTTATTTTTGCGGGACTAATCCCGCAAAAGAATCGAGCGGGATCCCGCTGGATTTGTGAGACTGCGCAGCGACATGTTTATTGGCATCGGATGAACTGAAACTTATTTAATATTATACCACTGAATAACCCATACAATTTGCACCAAGTATTATAATAGAACCATTGACATAAACGAAACATTTGATATAGCTACTGTTAGCGACGCGCTCATTTGACATGTAGATTTTATTTTATAATTTTAATAAATACTTTTTGTTTGTTTTTCTACACCTAATTTAAGAAAAAGGTTCTGACGTGCGCGGCCCGAACTGTCAGTCCGCCATTAACCTCAAGCAACAATTAACATCGCTCTGTGTATTTTAAATTGTAAATTTCTATGTGTTTTCAAAAATATTACAGTTTTTGAACATAAGTGACTTTTATTGGAAGTTTACACCGTAGAACAGTTAACAGCCTACCATACAAAATCCAAATTAAATGCATACAAAATACTTAGTTGTGACGTTGGCCGTGTGGTCCCCGGCAGAGTAGAATAGGCCACCCTCACTCTTACCGAGGTGTCGTAAAAGGCGACTAAGGTAAAGCTGCTGGCATGATCATCTGCACCCAGAGAAGGAAAACTCTGCATTTATAACAAAACCCTCGCCAACCCGTCTGCCAAGCGTGGTGAGTATGGCAATTACCCCTCATGTGATTGAGGGAGGCCCGTGCCCCAGCAGTGGGGACTTAAATGGGCTGATGATGATGATGATGATGATGTGACGTCACATCTTAGTAGCCATTTGTATATGTATGTATGTTTGCCCAAAATAATGTGATTTTAAAGTTGTGATATCTCAGGTAATTTAAATGAGAATCAAGTAATTTTCTTAACAAAGTTTCTATCATTGAGAGGTCTTTTGATTACAAAAATAAAAAAGTAGTCAAATAACGTATTCAAAAAGAATAATCTAAGTTTTAAACACATCTCACCTCTAATTTGATATGCGCCTGCTTGCATATAGGTATCTGCGAGCCTACGTTCGCGTACTCCTTGTGTTTGGCCAGAAACTCATTGCGACAGGTGAGGATGTCCCGCAGCCATCTCAACACTTCGCGGTAGTTGTGTATCTGCCGTTGTATCAGCTTCTGACTTATGTTGTACAGGACTTGGGAACTGGAAAAGAGAAACAGGTTGTTGGTTCTTTTTCAAAGGTGACGGGTAGGGCACACTAGCGACGCCAATCGATTTTAATTTATAACTACTAAACCGGATCTATTTTAAACAATTTAGGGGTTACAACCTCTTGTTATGTAATAAATAGTATGTTTGCCGAGAGGTTGTAATCCCGAAATTGTTTAAATCTTGTTTAGTAGCTAAAAATTAAAATCGATTGGCGTCGCTAGTGTGCTCTACCTATCACCTTAAGGAATATGATGGCAGATGAGCAGACGGATCACTAGTGGAATTACAAGTCCGCTGCCTCCTCCGGGCCTCCGGTACCCTCACTCACTCGGCGAAACACAGAGTGGGCGCTGCTTCACGCCGGTCCTCTGTGAGGCCGTGTACACTCCGGTCGAGCCGGCCCATTCATACCGAAGCGTGGCTCTCCCGCGGTGAATTAAGTGAATGTTACAACCGCAGATTATGGGTCCGTGGCTTTTTTTTTGTAAAAAAGTAAAAGTAAGATAAATTGCTATTTGATCCGCTTATGTTATTGTAGATAGGTATGTGCTCTAAGGGTCGATTTTTTGATACGTAGTTAAATAAAATAAAAAAATAAAATATTTATTTCAAATAACTTATGTCTACTAAAACTTTTCAAAGTCGCTCAAAGAGCTATGGAAAGGGCTATGCTCGGAGTATCTCTGAAGGACCGCATCAGAAATGATGTAATCCGACACAGAACCAGAGTCACCGACATAGCCCACCGAATTAGCAAACTGAAGTGGCAGTGGGCTGGTCATATTAGCCGCAGAACTGGCAGCCGTTGGAGCCGTAAAGTCCTTGAGTGGAGACCGCGACTCGGTAAGCGTAGTGTAGGACGCCCTGCGACAAGATGGGATGATGACATTCGAAGGCTGGCTGGTGTGGGCTGGATGAGAGTGGCCGAAAATCGCGAGCAGTAGCGTGCATTACGGGAGACCTATGTCCAGCAGTGGACGAGTGTGGGTTGCTGATGATGAATAAAACTTTTAATCAATAAATCTTATAAGTAAACATATTTAACTGCTCAGATGATGCTAACTCACCTTATATCCCAGAAAGTGTTTAGCGGCGCCTCAGGGTTCCACATATGCACTCTATCAGGCCTATGTAACGCCAGCAACGCGTCCATGGCCTCCTGCGATATCTCGCCCATGCCCGTCTGGTGCACGAGTGACACCAGGCCGTTGATGAGCTCCGTGGTGGACGACTGGATCTCCATGCCGGAGCGGCCTGGGTTCTAGAGAGGAAAGAAATAATTAAATCTTGGGCTGGGTCAAAAGACCATCCTTTTTAGTCCAAGTGCCGGCCAGAAAAAAAGGGCATCCTCTTTTTTCGTCCAAGTGCCGGCTAGAATTTTCTTTTTTGCTGTATTCTGAAGAACTTTCAATTGCTGGAAGAGATCGCTATTAGCGATAAGACCGACGAGATTGTATTTACCAGTGAACAAAGCATTAATTTTGTGCAATGTGCCGGCATGTTTGGAACAAAAATAAGTCCGAGGATCTCATTTATACCTCAGATTTTCAATAAAAATATCAGTATCAACCCGGACTTTGTAATACGGTTGGTTTTGTCAAATGGTCAGATATATATTATTTGAACGCTAACATTATTTCTCCCGATCTACCCAGTACGTGAAACGATTGAGATCAAGAAGTATAAGACTTTCAATCGGGAGGATGGATTTAAAATATCATCGTCATGGAATCCAGTAATTAACAAGTGCAAACCCCGTGCTACGCAAACAAACACCGATACTGTTAGTGTAGTGTGTCGGAGTAGCTTCACTGACAATTGATCTAGTGGCGAATTAATATCAAAAAATGTGAGGGTGTCCGAAGATTCACAGCCCGGCCCCAGCAGACGACGCCGCGCTCCGCCAGTCCGCTCGCGACCGCGGCAAATGTAACGTAGCCGAAACGTCGAGCCAAATATGTGAGTACACAATGTTGTTTCACGTAATAAATATCGTGTTAATCCCCGTGTTGATACATTATCCTCTCGTACGTGGAATACTGCCAACTGTCAAATTTCATTTTTTGACGTGCCGTGGGTCCCGCTCAGGGACGCTCCACGGACAGGGGTAATTTTGTGGCAGAGGTTTAGAAAAACCCAATTTTTGCCGAATCTGCTTGATTATATGTATTATTAACAATATTTTTGTTGATAAAACATATTTCTTCAAGTAATTACTCACACTTCACCTGATTTTGAATTGAATTGGAACTGTACTCTGAGAAAAGATATGGGTTACTTACAAGTTCGACTTATATTTGCTGATTAATAAAAAAATAAAATACTGATGTTTCATATATTGATTTATTTTCATAATTTATTACATATATTTTAAAATAAATACGACAAAGAAGATGTTTCAATACATTTTTTTATACTACTAGTGTTTTTAAACTTTGGTTTCAAAAAAGACCTCCTTCAAAAGTCTCTTAAGTGGGTCTCATATTATACTAGATATTATTACATTATTTACATCAGAGACAAAGTGTTTTTTGTTTCCAATAATTTCATTATGTTTCCAAACTAGTGTAAATAATAACACATAGTTACAAACAACATATTTTAAGTATGAAGGGATCAAAAATGAGACTCAAAATTGGTCCATAGAACACTGTGTCAATAAAACTAATATTTTGCAGAACATTTAGAAACAACCACGATAATAATATCATTTTTTGGATTTTCATTAAACTAAAGATTGATTACATTAAAAAAAACGACTTGTTTCATAGAAATATATCAAAAGGTAAGGTCATAAACATAGTGACCAATTCACATTTCTGATCCATGATGGCTACATAGTATGGATAAGACTTATTCAAATAAAATAAAATTATGTCATTACTAACTATAATTCGTGGTTTTTTGTTTAACGTTTTTGTTAGTGAGTAAAAAAAAGGTTATTTTAGGAATTTATTATTTTGTGCTTTTTTTTATTTTTCGGTAAGTGACTCTTATTATCGACTTTATTTACATCATGTATTTCGATACCGCCCGGATAAAAGGTCACTTATCGTTAGCGGTTTAGTAAAGGGTTCAGTCCCGTTGTCTACGAATTTGAAGTTGTCCACTCTGCCATGCCTCTGAAAAATGATACATAGTCAATTAATATCACATCAGTCTAATAATTTTGATTACGGCACCGAAACCAATAGCAGAACTCTTCTAGAACACACTCAAATAACTGAAAACTATCTAAAAAAAAAAACAACTGTAATAAGAAAAAAAACATGAAGAACAATAAAAATAAATTCACTATCAAGTCCTATCCATGTTAGCTTAGCCGGCAGCTATTTTGTGATGCCAAACCCCCTTCCGTGGAGAGTCCCGGAGCGGGACTTTCGAGCGCCTTCATGCATTTAAGGTAGAAGTTTCCGCATTTACTACTAAAATACATGCATTTGGTCATAATCTGACTAAATTTCACTAAATAGTGATCTATTTACAAGAATTCTTAAGGGATTTTAATAAGTTTTCAATCAAATATGACAAAATTAAATCGAAGGATAATTTTGTCGAATGGCTTGGACGTTGGATCAGAGGCTGTTTTTGACCTAAAAATGTGACGAAAATGCACATTTATGTAAATAAAATCAAACATTACTTACGGTTCTATGTCTTGAATGCCACAAAATCGCCAAAACACACAAATTATCTTAAAATCGGCCGCTCTAAATAGCAGATACAGGCAGAAAAATTCGTAGAATCAGTCACAGATTCTCTAATAGATTTTTCGTTTTTTTTGTACCACAGATGTCCTAAATAGTTGTCGAAAAAGCTCATTGTAAACCCCTTACCCGTTTTCAAACGTCAAAATAAAAACCGTAAAATAAGGCATATTTTAGAACCGCAATCGTCAGAATTTTTTGCGTCCCTGAGCGGGACTTCCACGGTATAGCGATATTTGTTATTAACTGTCAACGTCCCGCTCCGGGACATCCACGGTTGAGAGGTTATAGTTATAATGCAACGCGAAAATCTAAAAAACTAAATGAAATTGTTTTTGATATTTTTATTTAATCGTCTCTCTGACTGATTCTTGAAGGTGGCCGTACTTACTTAGTCATTGAGTATTGGTCGCTTTCCTTAAGATGATGATGCCTCTATCTCAGAATATATAAGTAACTCTATGGTTCCAGTACGTACCCCTCTCTCATCTGTGTCTCTTCGGAACTGTTGATTTTAACCTGCATCTAAGTACTAACACACTCACACTTAGCATCAACATCGGTTCGGCATGTATGAGCTTCACCATACACAGCAGTATATTCCTGTACGCCGGCATCTCTTCGGACCTGTTGATTGTAACCTGCATTTATGTACTGACACACTCACACTTAGCATCATCATCGGGTCCGCGTGTATGAGCTTCACCATACACAGCAGTATATTCCTGTACGCTGGCATCTCTTTGGACCTGTTCATTTTAACCTGCATTTATGTACTAACACACTCACACTTAGCATCATCATCGGGTCCGCGTGTATGAGCTTCACCATACACAGCAGTATATTCCTGTACGCCGGCATCTCTTCGGACCTGTTGATTTTGACCTGCATCTAAGTACTAACACACTCACACTTAGCATCATCATCGGGTCCGCGTGTATGAGCTTCACCATACACAGCAGTATATTCCTGTACGCTGGCATCTCTTCGGACCTGTTGATTTTAACCTGCATCTAAGTACTAACACACTCACACTTAGCATCAACATCGGGTCGGCATGTATGAGCTTCACCATACACAACAGTAGATTTCTATACGCAGGCATCTCTTCGGATCTGTTGAATTTCGACTGCACCTCCTTGGACTTGAGCGAGAGAGAGATCATGCGGAGAGGAGTGTGGACTATGTAGCCCTGTGAAAGAAATAGAAATAATTGGATTTGCGGTCTTGAGTGATATATATCAACCGTACAGTATCAGATCAACGCGTACGCGAAAAATTCACAAAATCATTTTTTTTGCAAAAACAAACACAAAAACATATTTGCATGGTTATTTAATAAATAGTATAAGTGTTTGCCGAGAGGTTGTAACCTCGAAATTGTTTAAAATAGATCCGGTTTAGTAGCTAAAAATTGAAATCAATGGGCGTCGCTAGTGTGCCCTTCCCGGTAACTTTTTAGGTTAGGTCGAGTCCTCCGCAACGCCGCACTGGTGACACGAAGGAGTGTCCTCCCGCTGTATACGGTGCAGGTAGTTACCGAAGCAACCATGCCCGGTAAGTACCTGCACCATCCGGAAGGACAAAATCCCATGTGGGCGCTCGAGCCACAGGTCCAAGACCGGGGCGAGCGCCGCGAGCGTGGGACGGCCATACCTCTCCACCAGGAAAGACGCCGTCCATACCCTACCCGTTACCTTAAGTTAAGTGGTTGATGTACGCAATTCTCCCAAATTCGGAAAAAAAAATCACAACTTACAATCTACAATAAATCGTAGAGCATAACATAACATGGGGATGTTTCGGTTACCCCAAGGGGTGATTTCATCTTCCCCTGACGGCCAGGTCTGCTAAAGGGCGCCTATCCTCTCTTCTTTGGTGGACTACGTAGCGTAGTGCGGGTTAGGCACGCCTCCTCTCAATACCCAAGATACGGGACAGGGAGGGGAGCGTTCCCCCAGAGTTACCAAAAAAAAGGGATGATTCCGGCATTATTCCACTCGTCAACAGTTCCATGCCCATCATCTAGATGGTTGGCAGTCTTCAACTGTGGGATTCTCAAGAAACTTTCTACTTCGAACGACAACACTGTGGCATGAACTATATCGGTGCCTGCGGTGTTTCCAGACCGATACGACCTGCAAACTTTCAAGAAAAGAACTTACTCCCTTTTAAAAAGGTCGGCAGCGCACCTGTAGGTGATCTAAATAACGAAAAGATGGTGAGGCGGCTAGAGAAGACGGGAGTCTCGCGTTGCGGCCATCTTCTTATCTTATCTTATCTGTTAGGGGGTCATTTTCATGGGGCACGTCGACCCTAAGGGATCTTTTGTACCTCCCCCATCTTTTGCGCTCCTACTCACGAAAGATTCGTTTCATCAGCGTCACGATGTCTTTCGGATTGAAGTGCCTGTAGTCTCCTGGTTTAGGATAAGCGTTACCTAGAAGACACATTCTGCCTCTGACTAGTGAGTCGCATTCACATAAAAGATAAAAGAAACCGTAGAACGTTTCCGTCTCCTCCTTGCATGCTCTGCAGTCGCTGTTCGATGTTATGTTCATCTTCATCAGCATTTTGTTCGTTGCATAATGCCCTGTTAACGCTCCTAAGAGCATCCTTGTCTGTTGTCTATTGCCGCCGAGAAGATACCCCCCGTACCACGTACACATCTAGTACCTCCGGTCCGTCTTATCTCGCGCGTCTTACTCAGCATATTTATTATAAACAAAGGTTCTTTAAACAAAATTGAAATATAAACACTAGTCAAAACTAAACATATAAATACATCATGCGTCGCTTACAGCACGTGTTTCTCTTTTGACGTCGCAGGTGTCCATGGGCGGCGGTAATCGCTTACCATCAGGTGATACGTCTGCTCGTCTGCACCCTATATCATAAAAAAAATATAGCCTACAAACGAGCAGACGGAACAAATGGCGCATCATAGACGCGTTGCCTACCTGTGTAGCTTTATTCAAGGTATCCGTGAACATGGCCCTCAGTTCCGCCGCTCGAGGGTACAGAAGCTCGATCTGAGGCCACCACGGGAGGCGAGGCTGCTTTATTATCCTGGAACAAAACATCATCATCATCATCATCATCAGCCCATTTAAGTCCCCACTGCTGGGGCACGGGCCTCCCTCAATCACATGAGGGGTAATTGCCATACTCACCACGCTTGGCAGACGGGTTGGCGAGGGTTTTGATATAAATGCAGAGTTTTCCTTCACTGGGTGCTGATGATCATGCCAGCAGCTTTACCTTAGTCGCCTGTTACGACACCTCGGTAAGAGTGAGGGTGGCCTATTCTAAATAAATATTTCATTACATTACATTACTCTTACAGGGTAATTTCACTTAGTTCATTTTTCCTTAGTATGGAAAAAAATTGTTCAGCGGTTTTCGTTAGATGGCGCTTGTAAGAAGCAGATGAACCTGTAAAAAGCAATCGAAAAGGTGGTTCGGCATTTTTTCCGTAGTAGATACTATGCATTTTTACTTCCCGATAGTAAAGTAAGATGGAGCCGTAAAGTCCTTGAGTGGAGACCGCGACTCGGTAAGCGTAGTGTTGGACGCTTTGCGACAAGATGGCATGATGACATTCGAAGGCTGGCTGGTGTGGGCTGGATAAGAGTGGCCGAAAATCGGGAGCAGTGGCGTGCATTAGGGGAGACCTATGTCCAGCAGTGGACCAGTGTGGGTTGCTGATGATGAGTAAAGCGTGTTGCCGAAACAATGACCTGCCTACATTAGTAATATTAAAAAGGTACGGGAGTTAATCCTGAGATTCAGAAAAAATAATGATTTCTGATATTTTGTTTAACCATCTTCTTTTCTGGTCCTCGAAGGTGGCCGTTATACATAACCGTAGAGTATTGGTCATTTTCCTCTAGATGGCGCTAGCACTGGCGAGCCGACTGATGCCTCTAAATTACTCTACGACTACAGTACATTTTGCTGAACTCTTCCATAGATTACAGACAGATTTTCATCACGTGTACCATCCGAACGATAGATGGCGCTTTTTTAGAGATCCATACACGATGGGATCAAGTACTGGTTTGTACTCGATCCCATCAGAGTCAGACGTAATGTTACGAGACATGTAGTCAGATTCAGGCAAACTTTTGAAGCATCGTTCTTGTGTAGCATGATGCGGAAGCGAGACACGAAGCATTCCGACATCAACTCTAACTAATATACTTCCTTTTATATTTTACAAATGTTTAGACAAGGCCCAGATTTGAACTTGCTCCTACCAGAGTTAAAGACCGAAGGTCTACCAACAGAGCCATCTGTCTCGTACTTAATCCGCCGAAGTTCGCCACCACTTACCTCAACAGCGAGTTAACGATGACGTAATGATACGAGACATGCGTAGTCAGATTCAGGCAGACTTTCAGCGCGTCATTGTTGTGAGGCATGATGCGGAAGAGGGAGACAAAACATTCCGACATGAGTTCCAGTTCCGAGTAGCCGGATATGAAGTTGCCCCGGACGTACGACTTTGATGGGTTGAAGAGAAGTGACTGAAATAAGGAAATAAATAATATTTAGCTATCATCATCGTGTATATGATCCTGGATTGTAAATTTTCAATGACTCACAACATCTCATACGTTGACCTGATTCCGTACTAAGTAGCTTAAGCACTTGTGTTACAGATATCAGACAACAGAGGAACACAAATATATACTTAAATACATATATTACACCCAGACACTGAACAAACACAAGTGTTCATCGCACGAATGTTTGTCCAGGGTGGGGATCGAACCCACGACCTTTGGCGTAAGAGGCAGGGTCACTACCAATTGCGCCATCCGGTCAGTCATTGAATGCGGCTCAATAAAAAAATGCCGGAATGTATCATCATACGGTCACCACGACAATTTTGTTTAGCTATAATGGAATAAAGCGAGAGATTAGCCGCCACTTTGACAGTTTTGAGTTCCGATTCTTAACACTCGAGGCGCTGCTTGACTTAACAACAAAAATGGCGTTGTATAAAGATAATGTGTTGCTAAATTGCGAAGTTATGAGTGAATTAAACAAAGAAAACGTATCAAATATGCCGTGCGTGCGTGCGTGCATCCGTACGCGCGTGCGTGCGTGCTTTCGTGCGTGCCTACGTGCGTGCGTGCGTGTTTGCGTGCGTGTTTGCGTGCGTGTCTGTGCGTGACTGCGTGCGTCTGTGTGTGCGTGTGTGTGTGCGTCTGTGTGCGTCTGTGTGCGACTGTGTGTGCGTGTGTGCGTGTGTGCGTGTCTGCGTGTGTGCGTGTGTGCGTGTGTGCGTGTGTGCGTGTGTGCGTGTGTGCGAGTGTGCGTGTGTGCGTGTGTGCGTGTGTGCGTGTGTGCGTGTGTGCGTGTGTGCGTGTGTGCGTGTGTGCGTGTGTGCGTGTGTGCGTGTGTGCGTGTGTGCGTGTGTGCGTGTGTGCGTGTGTGCGTGTGTGTGTGTGTGTGTGTGTGTGTGTGTGTGTGTGCAAGTGAATGAGTGAGATTGTTAGTGAGGTGTGTGTGCGTGTGTGTGTGTGTGTGTGTGTGTGTGTGTGTGTGTGTGTGTGTGTGTGTGTGTGTGTGTGTGTGTGTGTGTGTGTGGTGTGTGTGTGTGTGCAAGTGAATGAGTGAGATTGTTAGTGAGTGTGTGCGTGTGTGCGTGTGTGCGTGTGTGCAAGTGAATGAGTGAGATTGTTAGTGAGTGTGTGCGTGTGTGTGTGTGTGTGTGTGTGTGTGTGTGTGTGTGTGTGTGTGTGTGTGTGTGTGTGTGTGCGTGTGCGTGTGTGTGCAAGTGAATGAGTGAGATTGTGAGTGAGTGTGTGTGAATAAGTGGTATTTGTGAGCGGATGTGTGTGTGCGCGTGTGCGTGCCGTTCGTGTGTGAGCGTGTTGGTGTGCGCCAACGCACCTTGAGATCGTTGATGACGGACTTGACGAGCACGAACGTGACGTTCCCAGAGTCTGCTATATTCAAGTACGTGGACGCTTTGCATAGCTTCACGCATGTCACCACCGCCGCTTCAGTCATCTGTTTCGAGTTGTTCTGAGGACCTGGAGACAGAATGGACAACATTTCAAAATTGCTAAGCTCTGAACCAAAAAAGTACCATTTCTTTATTTACTTTTCCGCTGCGCGAATATATATTTATTAATTTTTTATATTGCTTATTTACTGAGAAAAAAATTAAAAACTAAAAAAAGTAAGATGACGTCATCGGACGGCAGAATGTAAAATATTTCTTTGCTTAGCACATTATAGTTTTAAATTTACGAAATGCCAATCCCATGACATTCAACTGTCAAAATAAAGACAACTTGTCAACGTTGAATGTATGAATGACGTTGACAATGTTGACACTAGTATTATTTACCTTTGACAGTAGTACCTTTTTTTTATTAAAACAATGATAAGCAAAGGAATATCGCTGTATTCAGCCGTCCGATGACGTCATTTGGCGCTTACGTCTATTTAGAATATAAAGAATTTTAATAATTATTTTATGCATGAAAATGGACAAATTTTGAAAAAAGAAAAAATATGGGTCCGTTCATTTTATTTCTACTTTCATATAAAAAAACAATATGGACATGTTAAAAATATGAAATGTTGTCCATTAATAAATCGTTGATAAAAAAAAGGCACATTCCGCTGACTTCTAGTTCCATGGTGAATACTCACTCAGTCCCCTCTTGACGGAGTCTATGAAGTGTTTTTTTTTCGTATGCCGAGGGCTGCAGGGCGCCCCGCTGTCCGCGTTCACTATTTCTTCTAGAACTTTCTGTTGGCATTCAAGATAAAAACCAAGTTAATGGGGGGGAGGCCTGTGTTCAGCCGTAGTAAAGTATCAGCCTATACAGGGAAAACCCACACTGAATAGTGTACACTGTCAATATAAATATCTAATGTCCTTTACCTGAAGGTTGTCTGGTAGAGATCGCTCCCAGCGATAAGACCGCCTAAATTGTACATTGTATCTCTGTATACCTAGCTTTTAAGTTTTGTATGTTATGCAATAAAGAGTATCTAACTATCTATCTATCTATAAAGTGCACATATCACAAAATCAGGGAAACGGTATACATAATTTGACCCTGTTTTTTTTTTGGTCACCCAGGTTACGCATACCCGCCGCCGGGGGTTTTTTCTTTTCTTTTTTTTTTCTTTCTTTCTTTCTAAAGTAAAAATATCCAAGAAAACTAACAATAGGGTAAGTTCAAATTTATAATCATAGAAATCAAGTCATCGCTACTATGATGGGATTAGGCTTAATCACCACGCTTGCGTAATGCGGATTGGTGATTACAAACCCGAGCTATGTTCGAAAAATTCGAAATATACCTTTTTGCTCGACTCGGGAATCGAACCCAGGACTCCAAAATCAAGGCCCGGTACTTAAAACACTAGACCAACGGGGCGTTTCAGCTCTGCCTGCTTATAATATAATCAATTTTTTTTTTTGCTGTGGCAACACCACGAGTGACAGCTGGTTGAAATTGTCCCGGTTTTATTTTTGTAATTAAATATTAATTTTAATAGAAAAAACCATACAAGTCATCACTAAAACATACGATTAGCATAATAACAGTGTGTGTGTATAAAAAAACTTGTTTATTTTAAAGTGTTGTACTGATTCTGACGAGAATTCATAAGTTCATAACCTAACGGTTGTCAGTTCGAATTTGTGAAACATTGTTTTACTCTCTTAATAGGTTCTAACTCCTAAAACTGCTAACATTTCACAGGTTTAATTAGTGTCTAACTCGTAATCCGTGATATTTAACATAATACGGCGGTGATTCATCGAAACTCGCGCCGCGGTGTCGTCCTTCCGACCTCGCCGATAACTGTGTAAACAACTCCTTGGGTACCTAAACCATCGCGTAGTCTGTGATTTATATTAATCCGATCATGCAAACCCGCAGCAAAGCCTCAGCTCGCCAAGGTGTGTCTGGTATCACCTCCTCTCGTCAGGTTGAGTCCAGATTAAACCTGGCTTTGAAGGAATTGAAGGCTACCAAGGAGGAGGTTACCCAGTTGACTAGGGAGAGAGAAGACAATGAGAAGGAACTGTTGGATGTGTTGGACAGGAACCGTAAGTTAAAAAGAGAAATGGCAGAAATACATAGTCAACATGTAACTATAGTGGAAGAACGGGACAAATTACAATCAATTGTAGACGGGTTAGGGGAATGCAGCCAGGAGTACGTCCATAACCTCAGGCGTGTCACTTTACTACGCCATGAACTAGAGGAGGCTCGCCACTACATCAGCGACCTGGAGACTGAGAAGCAGGACTTTGCGGCGGCCCAAACCCAGTGTTTATTTGAGGAACTGATAGGCAGTCCACCCTGTCTTATTTCTGATGCAGGTAACAAAAAACCAACCACAACTATAAACTTAACCAGTGGAAATAGCCCCTCTTCTAGCCCAGCACTGGGAATTGCTACCTGCAGCAGAAATAAATTTAAAAAATATGTAAGATTAAATAGGTATATAAATAAAACTAAAAAGTTAATTAAGAAACAAAAATGATCATACAATAAGATTAAATGTATTAAAGAAAGGCAGCGTTTGGGTGATGAATTAGATTTATATTCATTAACGTTGGATAATAACATCACTTCCTATGAAAAAAACATCAACCAATTAGAAAGTCAAATACTTTCACTAAAGGAGTCCTTGGACAACATGACCAGTAGGTACTTATGTTCCAAGAAGGAGAATGACGAACACATTTTGGCTTTGAAGAATCTTATGAACATCTCGGAAGTAAGTATCAATAACAATAATAGCTTATGTAGTTTGTTGAACGGTTCGCGGCCGGAGTGTGAGTCATCATTGTCACAACCAAATTGTGATAACCTACGGCATTCGTTCAGCGCAACAAACTCCAACAGTTCCTTCGCCCTATCTAAACCTATTATTAAAAACGACGTAGTTATGTTTAGTGATGAGCTGGGTACAAATATGGGCCTGATATTGAGTCACTACTTGGGACAAGCAATTTCAAACAACTGTTATCCAAATGCATCCTTCTGTGATATTATAAAAAAAATCAACTTATACAAGTTTAAAGAAAATACCACCCTTATTATTATGTTTGCCAACAGGGGAAATGTAAATAAAAAAATATTAATTAAATGCTTTGACAGCTTGACTGCATTAAATGTAAATAAAATTGTGATGTTTACACTTCCTTATGGAAAAAATTTAACACAGTCAGAAAATGACTATAGATATAAATTAAATCTTAGTATGAATTTAATGACATGTAATAATAATAAATTCCATATTATTGACATAAATTCAAGTTTGACATGTAATTTAATTTGGACAAAAGATAAATGTTATCTTCCAAAATTGTATAAACGACAGATAGCATTGTCGCTATCATATTATATTAAATGTTCAGCCAAGAATTTGGCTACTCAATCTGCTTCTATTGAGCATAATACTGACATGTATAATCGGACTTCGGAAACAGTTCCGAATAATAATTTAAATTATCCCTTAAGACAATAGAGGATTACTCTAGCAAATTAGATTTAGTGACAAATAGAAAGACCAACTTTTTAAACATTATTCACCAAAATATTCAGGGTCTTTCTAACAAAGAACTAGAATTGGAATTGTTTCTTAAAGAAATGAATATACATGTTCTATGTATAACAGAACACTGGTTACAACAGTGTGAATTATTGATTAGTATAGATAACTATAAAGTCATTAGTTCGTTCACAAGGGAGTCCGCTATTAGAGGTGGGTCACTTATTTTATTAAATAACTCATTAAAGGCAAAATGCCGTAAAGATGTTACGTCACTCTCTATTGAACGAACTATTGAATTATCTTGTGCAGAACTGGAGCGGTTTATTATTATTTGTGTGTATAGACCACCCTCAGGTAATTACAATTTATTTGAAACCATAATGGAAGATGTTCTGAAAAAAGTGTGTAATTGTAACAAGAAAGTAGTTGTATGTGGGGACTTTAACATTAATATTTTAGAAAGTTCACAAAACTCCATTCGGTTTTTAAACCTATTTAAATCTTTTAATTTAAACAATCTTTTTATTGAACCCACTAGAGTAACTCCTACATCAGCTACTTGCATTGATAATATTTTTTGTGATTCTGAACCAATCACAAAATCTATAATAAACTTTATAAATTCCGACCACAGTGGGCAGGAAGTAGTCTTTGAATATCATGATGCCCCCTCTTCATTGACATTTGTATACAGACCTATTACTGTAAATCGAATGGAAAATTTTAAAGAAAAAATTCAAGAAAAATTTTCCTTTTTACCACTTGATGATAATAATACTATTGACCAACTGTATGAACAAGTATTCAGTGCGATAAAATCTGTATCTGATACTATATTTACAAAGAAAACTTTTAAAGTAGACAATACTAAGATGAAATTTAGTGACTGGGCTACAAAGGGAATTTATAGAAGTAGAACTAGATTATTTGAATTATACTCCATTAAAGCAACTTCTAGTAACACTAGAATGCTTGAATATGTAAAAAAATACTCTAAAATATTTAAGAAAGTTTGTGCACTTGCTAAAGCAAATTATTTAAAAGAAAAAATAAGTAAATCTGGCAATAAAATTAAAGCTACTTGGGGTATAATTAATAAAGAGACTTGCAAAACAAAATCATATGATACCAAGATCTCTCTTAAAATAAATAATAAAAATCTTTACGCTGATGCTGAAATAGCGGACGCATTTGAATCTTTTTTCTCCAATATAGCAATCACTACTACTCAGTCATTAAATTCTTGTCCACATCTTGCCGAGTCCCTGCTGAAAGAATGTGTGGAGAAGTGTCCAGCTACTTTTTGCTTTAGTCATGTTACTGACCATATAATTATAAAAACATTTAAGGACCTTAAGTTAAAAAAAACTGAGGACCTATGGGGTATTTCAACAGAAATTTTAAAATCTATTATATCTACTATTGCCCCACATTTAGCTATTATATTTAACAAATGTGTAGATACGGGTCACTTTCCAAATTTAATGAAATTTAGTAAAATTGTACCACTGCATAAGTCAGGGGACAAAAATGACCCATCAAATTTTAGACCAATATCTATATTACCAGCAGTGAGTAAGATCTTTGAAAAAATAATATTCACTCAATTAGCAGCTCACTTCAAAATAAATAACTTATTTCATAATAACCAGTACGGATTCACTAAAGGGAAATCCACTACTGATGCAGGAGTGGCACTAATGAAACATGTCTTCAATGCGTGGGAAAATAAGCAAGATGCTGTTGGTGTTTTCTGCGATTTATCAAAAGCCTTTGATTGTGTTAACCATGAAACTTTAATAATGAAGCTACGGCATTATGGTGTCTCAGACAATGCACTCTCAATACTGCAATCATACCTTTCTTGTAGAATCCAAAAAGTGAGTGTTAATGGAATAAATTCTACTGGCGCCCCTCTACTCATGGGAGTGCCGCAGGGCTCCATATTGGGACCCCTACTTTTTTTAATTTATATTAATGACCTTCCTCACTTTACAAAAGACCTATGTGAGACTGTATTGTTTGCCGATGACACTTCTCTGATTTTTAGAGTTGATAGGCTTAAGCAAGTATTCGATGACGTAAACGATGCACTCTCACAAGTGGTATATTGGTTTACAACTAATAATTTACTACTTAATGCCAAAAAGACTAAATGTGTTAAATTCACAATGCCAAATGTGAGGCAGGTTAATACAAATATAACCATAAATAATGAGCATCTTGCGCTCGTAAATTCAACAGTATTTCTAGGAATCACATTAGATTCTAAGCTGCAATGGGGTCCCCATATTGATGTCCTGGCAGGTAGACTTAGTTCTGCTGCATATGCAGTTAGAAAGATAAGACAACTAACTGATGTTGAAACGGCGAGGCTGGTTTATTTCAGCTACTTTCATAGCATCATGTCATATGGTCTATTACTATGGGGATCAGCTGCTGATATACAGACTATTTTCGTATTACAGAAGAGAGCCATCCGCGCCATTTATGGCCTTAGATCGCGCGACTCCCTTAGAGATTTGTTTAAAGAAATCGACATACTTACCGTGGCTTCTCAATACATCCTTGATTGCCTTATGTACGTACATAAGAATCTCCATCTGTTCTCGAAGAAGTCTGACTGTCACAGCCTTAACACCAGAAATAAGCACAGACTGGCCGTTCCAAATATCAGGCTCCATAAGGTTGGTAGTTCATTTATAGGATTGAGCATAAAAATGTTTAATAAGTTACCTCAGATTATTATTGACTTGCCCACACATAAGTTTAAATTGTATATAAAAAACTGTTTAATGAAGAAAGGCTATTATAAAATAGACGATTTTTTGAATGACAATAATTTAGGGCCATATTAGTAACACAAAAATTGTACTATATTTTAAGTTAATGGTGACATTTTGTAAAACATTTCTTTTTTAAAAGAGTAACTGCTGAGTTTCTTGCTGGTGTCTTCTTGGCAGATAACTACATTCCGAACCAGTGGTAAACATGTTGACATTCATAAGTGTTCTGTATGGACCTAAATTGAATAAACAATTTTCATTTCATTTCATTTCATTTCATTTCATTTCATTTCATTTCATTTCAATTTTAAATAGGAAACACAAAAAGAAAAGTAGGAAAAGTCAGAAGCAGACTCATCTCTTTCTAGCAAGAAAGTGACATCGTGTAAAACCATATGTTCCATTACAAAATGTGCAATGGAACATATAGCTGCATTGTTACAATCATAAGAACAACAATTTAAAGTTTTACTCTTCTAATAATAGGAAGACATGTGTTTATGCAATGCTGATTTGAATCTACGTTGTTAATACGACAAATCAATATCAATTTGAGATGACCGTATTAGTTTACTGAACTGTGATTGAACCATATCAACGGAAGAAAAATGGCCTAGTCCTGTCCTGAACCCCAATAATGCAAAAGGCATGATGTGAGAACATCTCCAAGGATTATATAAGCTTATATAGGATATGACGTCAGTCATCTCTAGGTGGTCATATCTCATACGTGGACAGATATGTTGACATAGCGTACGTGACATAGATAACAGTAGGTCTTGAAGATAATCCTTATCGTGCGTGCCAAGCTGCTACAAGCCATTTTGGGGTTGCCTAAAATAATGTAATTTTAAAGTTGTGATATCTCCGGTAGTTTAAATGAGAATCAAGTAATTCTTTTGACGATGTTTCTATCATTGAGAGGTATTTTGATTTAAAAAAAGTCAATTCCCACATTTCTTGAATACCGGATCATGGTTTAAGCGTACCCCGGGCTCCAAAGCGACAGCTTTGGACGTAGCCGGGAATTAATTCCACTGGACTTCTTGGTCTTGTGTGTGTGCAAATCTGCGCGTGCGCAGTTACGTAACGCATTGTTACAGATGGCCTGTGAAATAGGCCTGTTCTATAGATGAAAGATCTTTTTAACTAAGTTTAGCAATGATCTTTATTGACTGCCTAGATGGCGCAGTGGGTAGTGCGTCGCACTTTAAAGCGACGACTACGCTTGGAGTTCGATCCCCGGGTCGGGCCAAAATTTTTTTTGTTAAGAAATTCTTAGTGTCAGCCCGGAGTCTTGAAAGATGGCGGTCTTGCACCCCCGTGCCTCGGAAAGCAAGTTAAGCCGTTGGTCCTGCGCCCGATCCCTCTCCGGTCGTGTCACACTGTTGTCCCATCGGAATATGAGGGCAAGGGAATAGAGAGTGCACTTGTGTTTGCGCACACACTTGAGCACTATAATATATACGTACACGTAAGTGGCTGATCTTTGAGATTCTAGACACACACTTGTGCAATGTCCTAAGTTCGACACCATTTTGAGGACTATCGACTACTTGCAATATCTGAATTTTCTCTTAAGAAATCCTAATTGTCATCTGCAACTCTAAAAGTTAGCCCGGTTACACTGTCCTCTTAAATATTAGGGAAAGTGCATATGTATCTGCGCACACACCTGTGCACTAGTGCCGCATTGTACACTCACCGGGTTGAGGACCAGCAGCATGATCTGCAGCGGCCACATGGCCACCCTGGACTTCTTGGTCTCCGAGAAGCTGTCCTGCAGTATGTCGAACAGCGTGTCGCAGCATTTGCTTAGTTCGTCGTTAGGCCTGCATTGGACTTCGGCGAATTCCTGTAAAAGAAGTAATTTGGTGTCGTAATCAAATGAAAACTAGAATAAGATAAGTTTCTTTTTTAACAGTTTAACAGACTTCAACGACATGTGTATATTGTTGGTTCGCCGATTACTTTGTCATTTATGAACCGATTTAGATGATTCTTTTTTAGTTGGAAAGTAGATAGTCCAGAATTGGTACCATGATCAGGAGGAGGATTTTATTATATTTGGAAAAAATATTTATAGACACATAACGTTGAATGTTTTTAATATTCTCCTTCTTTTATTTTATGAATAATGTAATGGAAGAAATTCATATTTTTAACTTTAAACATACTTTTCAAATATGATAAAATAGATTGGTGGAAGTAAGACCAATTATGCTTATTTTCCACTAGGAGTGCGAAAATTTATAGGGCTCTGAAATTAGTATGTTTGTATGAAAAAACATACGAGTCGAATTGAGAATCTCCTTTTATTATGAAGTCAGTTAAAAATTAGGTCCCGAATCGATTTCTTTGCTCGCGACTGTAGCTTCCTTCATTCCGTTTATGTCAGTTTCGATCAGCGATAAGTGAAATAATGAAATGCTAAACAGACCTGTGGGTACGTGTCCATCCAGTTCCATATTGCTTTCTCGAGAGACGCCACCAAT
>JADPWL010003191.1:92563-107701 GCA_019059595.1 Marasmia exigua | reverse complement strand
TTAAAGAAACAGAATGGGAATTATGTGATCATGCATTTGAGGAAATAAAATTCAAAATTGGTACACCAAATATAGATTTATTTGCTAGTCGTTGTAATTCCAAATGTGGTATATATGTTACTTGGAAAAATGAGCCCGATGCGTGGGCAATTGATGCGTTTACCATCACCTGGTCAAAATTAAATTTTTACGCCTTTCCATTTTTTATGGTCCTAAAAACGATTCAAAAAATAATTTCCGATAAGGCGGAGGGTATAGTTGTTGTTCCATATTGGCCGACGCAAGCTTGGTACCCACTATTTAAAAGAATTTGTCAGTCTGAAATAATATTCTTTCCACCTAATCTTAACCTATTAAAATCTCCTTACAGGACGAAGGGCCACAGTTTGCATCGCACTCTAACTCTGGCTGCCGCGAGATTATCCGGCAAACTCTTTTAAAGAGATTTCTGTCTCCACGGTCTGTAGAAATAATGCTGGCATCTTTGTCAAACAGTACATACAAACAATACGATGGATGTATAAAAGCTTGGATACATTATTGTACTATACATAGTTATGATTACACTTGTGTATCTATACCAATAATAATTCATTTCCTGACGGAAATATTTGACAAAGGTGCCAAATATGGAACAATCAACTCTCACAAATCCGCTTTGTCTTTATTATTAGGCAACAACCTTAATGATGATCGACTTAAGCGTTTTATGAAGGGAGTTTTTAAATTAAGGCCGTCAAATCCAAAATATAATGTTACATGGGATCCAAGCATTGTTCTCAATTTTTTAGCGCAAAAATGGGCAAATGAAAGCCTCGATTTAAAAACTCTCTCCAAAAAAACTGCTACCCTAATTGCCTTAGTGACTGCACATCGTGTACAAACCCTATCTTTAATTAAAATAAATAACATTTTTAAACACAATAATGAAATCATTATTAAAATTCCTGATGTAATAAAAACAACTAGATTGAATTCTCCACAGCCAGTTTTAAGGCTTCCATACTACAATGCTCGTCCAGAAATCTGTCCAGCCAGAAGTTTAGAAGTGTATTTAGAAAAAACTAAATTATTACGTCAAAATAATAGTATGAATAATCTGTTTATCAGCTTTAGGAAACCACATTCCAAAATTGGCTCTCAAACTATCAGCAATTGGTTAAAAAATACATTACAAGATAGTGGCATAGATGTTTCAGTTTTCAGCGCTCATAGTACACGACACGCAAGTACATCTAAGGCAAAAAAGTTGGGTGTTAGTATAGAGATATTTGTTTATAACGTTAGAGGGGCAAAGTAAATTGGCATATTATGATTTGCATACGATATATTTTGGTAAGCAGACAATTGACGACCGAATAGATTGTCATACAGGATGTCTTCTTAAATCGAGTGTAGACTTTGTCTATGTAAACCAAGAAGGTTTAACACCCCCCCGCAAAGTCAACACCCTGTATAAAAAAAATAATTGGACAAAAAATATACAGCAAGTACAAAAAACACAACATACCCTATATACACTACACACACACCCTATATATAAACGCACACAAAAAAACCTATATAAAGACACCTGAACCTACTTTACACACCTATCTATTATCTACACAAAAACATGATTAGAAAAAATAACACGCGACTTAACCTAAACCTAACCCTACTGTACACTTGTTGTGCTTCAGCTTCGGCAAAGGTTTGGTGAGGATGTCGGCGATCATGTCATGTGTGGATATGTACATGAGATTGATGTTGTGGTGTGAAAGTGATTCGCGAATAAAATGGTGCCTAATGTCGATGTGTTTGGTGCGTGAGTGGAATGTGTGGTTGTGAGCGAGTTTTAATGCACTTTGATTATCAGTGTGGATGACGATGGGTTGTGCGATAGTGAAAATTTCGCTGATGAGTGACTGGAGGTATATAGCCTCCTTGCAAGCCTCAGCTAGAGCCATGTACTCGGCTTCCGTGGTGGAAAGCGCAACAGTACGCTGCTTGCGTGCTTCCCAGGAGATAGGAGAGCCACTCACCAGGAAAACGAACCCTGTGAATGATCTACGGTCCACAAGATTGTTTCCATAGTCCGCATCGACGTACCCCACTGCACGGAACTGGGCTGTCTGATGGTAATGCAGCCGAAGTTCTTTGGTGCCTTTCAAATAACGAAGAACTCGCTTAGCGGCCCTAAAGTGTACCCCCCCGTAATGTGCATTGAACTGAGAGAGGTATGAGACCGCATGGGCAATGTCGGGTCTGGTACAAATGGCAATGTACATTAGTGAGCCGATAAGCTCCTGGTACGGTAATGCTGCATTGTCCTCTTCCTTATCAGGAATAGTCAATTTTAGACCGGGTTCAAGAGAGGTGGTGACAGATAGTGCATCTGTCATCCCAAATTTTTTCAAAAGATTTTCTATGTATTTTGTTTGGTCCAGGTAAATGTTCCCAGGACTCTGATTTACTCTCATGCCAAGACAGTCCTTGCATTCTCCAAGGTCTTTGACAGTGAAAGTATTTTTCAGATCATTTTTGAATTGCTTCTTCATTCTGTCATTAGTTGACACGATGAAGAAGTCATCTACAAACACAGCAACAAGGAGAAGGTCGTTACCTTCTAGTCTATAATATAGACAATGTTCCTTTGCCGATTGGTTCAGCAGGAGTTTGCGCATAGCGTCGCAAACCTTAGCGTTCCATTGACGCGGCGCTTGCTTGAGACCATACAGTGCTTTTTTGAGTAAGCACACTTTGTCCTTTGGATTAGTGGAGAAACCTTCGGGTTGCTCCATATAAATTTCCTCTTCTAAATCGCCATTAAGGAAGGCAGTTTCTACGTCGAGGTGGTCAACCGTCAAACCATTGTGAGCAGCGAAAGCAAATAACAAACGAACTGAGGACAGTCTAGCGACTGGTGAAAAAGTTTCACCATAGTCGACTCCCGCTACTTGAGTGAAGCCTTTGGCTACTAGTCTGGCCTTGTACTTCGTGACATTGCCACTAGTGTCCTTTTTTATTTTGTACACCCATTTACATTTGGTAGTTTTTCTACCTGCGGGTCTGTCGACAAGAATCCAAGTTTCATGTTTATTGAGAGAGTCAAATTCAGCCTTCATGGCATCCAACCATTTTTCTTTCTCCGGGTGATCGAGAACTTGCCTGAAGGTCTCTGGTTCCCATTCTGAGGTCATGTGGAGCTGCTCCTCGTACCGTTGAGGAGGGCGCCTATCCCTGGTTGGGTACCTTCTCAGAGCTTCAGGTGCTGGCTCTTCAGGAGGGTCAGGATCAGTCGAACTCGAAACTTCGGGGATCGCAGGTGCATCTGAGTCTGTTAGGTGATCTAAAGTTGACGGGTCAGCCGTCACAGACGTACCTGGTTGTGGTTGATGTTCAGGCTGTGGAACTGGTTCATTGTCCGTGGGTACAAAAACTTGTTGAGGTTGTGGTGGCGATGGCAATTCACTGTCATTGGGTTGCAGGTTAGGCTGGTGTAGCCTTTTGTCTTCTAAGAAGACAACATCTCTCGATATAATAATATTCCTTGGCGATTGGGGGTCTACAAGACGATAACCTATGCTTTCAGTAGCATAGCCTACGAATATAAAAGCTTGCGTCTTGGATTCCAGTTTAGTACGTTTCTCTTTGGGTACTAAAGCGTGGGCTTCGCAACCAAATACCCTCAAATGAGAGAGGTTGACTTTTCTTCCAGTCCACACTTCTTCTGGAATTTTGTTCTTCAGGGCTTGTGTAGGCAAACGGTTCTTCAGGTAAATCGCAGTATTGACTGCTTCGCCCCAATAAGCTAGAGGTAGGTTAGAATCTCTAAGCATGGATCTGGCTTTTTCGATGATTGTTCTGTTGGCGCGTTCGGAGACGCCGTTCTGTTGTGGGTTGTACGGGACCGTGGTCTGGTGTATGATACCATTCTCTTTCAAAAAGTTAGACATGTCCTTGTTGACATACTCACGCCCGTTATCAGAACGCAGAACTTTGATTCTTTCGCCAGTCTGATTCTCTACTAAATATTTAAATTCTACAAATTTCGAAAAAACCTCTGATTTTGATTTTAAAAGATATCCAAAAGTTTTGCGACTAAAGTCGTCTGTAAATGTTAGCAAATATAGAGCACCGCCCCACGAGTGCGTACTCATAGGTCCGCAAAGATCCGAATGAATTAATTCGAGAACCTTACTCGATTTGCTTGTTGAACTTTTGAAAGGTTTTTTAGAAAGTTTTCCTTGTAGGCACGGAATACATTTTTCCGTAAATTTCCCGCTAAAATCTATGCCTTTACATTTACTTTTTAAAAGTTGCATAGTATTTCCGTTTAGATGGCCAAGGCGTCTATGCCACAATAAAGGGGACTCTTTGGTAGGTGTGTACAAAGCATTAGATTTGTCCACATCTAGTTTGTACATGCCCTTACAATTTGAGCCTGTCGCTATGACTTCACCTCTCAGTTGACATCCACCCGCCAAAGTTACAGTCGCGCCTTTCGATGTAAACAAAACATCGTAGCCTTTTTTGGTCAAATTACTTACCGATAAAAGATTAGTTGCTAAACCAGGAACATAAAGGACGTCACTAATTCTATGTACATTGTCGGAAATATTTATATTAACAGTACCTTTGCCCTCACTTAGAATCTGGTTCTTGTTGGCGCAAGTAACAGTTGTGATTTGGGGGGACATGGCCTCATACCAGTCTCTCCTATTGCTCATATGTGAGCTAGCACCAGAATCTATGAACCAATCCTGTGAACCTGTGGATGAAGGATGAATTAAACAAGATGAAAGTGTAAATTCCGATGTATTGTTTGAATAAACCTTAGCCGAAGCTTTCTTGTTTTTATTCCTACAGTTTGACACTAAATGACCTAACTTTTTACAATATGTACAAAACTGTTTTTTCTTCTGTTTGGCCATCAGCACCGTAGGATCCTCAGGTTTGGTACTGGTAGTGCGACATGGTCGAGAGTCTTCTTTAAGAAGAGCTGCCACTACGTTTTCCGACGTAATTTTGGCATTGGAGTGTTCAAGAGCCATGACGAGAGGCTTGTACTCATCTGGGAGTCCAGCTAATATGATGATCGCTAGGAACTCATCATCAACTCCTGCTCCTATTCCTTGCAATTCTTGCTGAATGCCAAGTGAGGTATGTACATAGTTTTGCAAGTTTCCTTTATATTGATTGGAGAGCAACTTCTTCATTAGTTGCAGTCTTCTTGTTAGACCACTGTCAGCGTATGCCTTCTGGAGGCTTTTAAAAGTATCATATGCCGTCTTTGCTCCTCGAATCACTGGGTAAATCGATTCTTCACACGTCAAGCAGATTTTGGCTCGCGCTTTAGCGTCCTTACGCTTGGCGTCGGGGTCCGTGGGATCAATGGGTGAAGTAACCACGTCCCATAGCTCCAAATCCGTTAACAGGCATTCGATGGCAAATGCCCATGTGTTGAAATTAGATCCATTTAATTTATTTATGGAAATACCTGATGTACCAGCAGTTCCGTGCCGCGAGCCGTAAGGCACCGATGGATTATCCATAGCACTTTTTTGGTAACTGTATTATTACTTTATAGCGCTCTTCAACGCGCGATGCCCATAACCATTTATTTATATCGTTAGAGGGGCAAAGTAAATTGGCATATTTTTATTCGCATACGATATATTTTGGTAAGCAGACAATTGACGACCGAATAGATTGTCATACAGGATGTCTTCTTAAATCGAGTGTAGACTTTGTCTATGTAAACCAAGAAGGTTTAACAGAGATGATTAAAAAGACTGCTGGATGGTCTGAATCGTCATCCGCCTTTGGTCGATTTTATAATAAAGATATTGTAAATAATAATGAATTCGCAGATTCTTTACTTAGGTCCGCAAATCCATAATAATATTATATTCATAAGCTTTCAGCATGTGAACATATTATAAGTTATAAAAATTCAATAAATATGATTTGAATGGAGATGACTAATTTATTTTATTTACTTTTACCAATGTGTATACTGTTAGTTAACTACGATTTCCCAGCACATTTATTTTATAATCGTTGCTGTAAACATCCTACACCTTGTTAAACCTAAATCGCAAAGAATGAAGCTGCGAAACATAATTGAAGATCAAACGAACTTAACAAGTGAAGTTCGATCATAATTATGTGAGCAGCTTCATTCGACGCGATTTACCAATTCCCTCCCAATACATAGGTCCCACCCTCGAATACAATTATAAATAAATGAAAGCAGTTTATAACTTTAAACATAATGACGACTGTGAGCTCCGGAACGTCCGACTACGACTGTGGTGGGGTGATAGGGTTGCCAACATAATAAAAAAAAAAAAAAACTTTGAACTTATCGTGCCAGGCCTATGGTAGATGGCGCTACTACAACTTGTTAAACCTAAATCGCGTCGAATGAAGCTGCTCACATAATTATGATCGAACTTCACTTGTTAAGTTCGTTTGATCTTCAATAATGAATCTGTTTTGCTACAATAGGTGGCATACGACCACGGCCATACGGCATATTAATTACAGCAGAAACAATTTTCTTGTTTCGTACTTTTTAGAACGTGTTTTTTTGGTAGTCGAGTTTTAGTTTTTAAACTTTATTTTTATTTAACATATTTTCAGTATGTAAACAAAATTACATATTTGAAGTGTGCAAAAAAAGTTCTTTCATTTGATACCCCACACGGGTACCGCCGAGCAAAATTTTTTTTTAGTTTTACTATTGCTTTTACTCTAAGTCCCCTAGAGGGCGCTGTAGTCAATTTAACGTGACGTCATGTAACCTATAACCAGAAGACAATCAAGACGCTTATAACGACACCTCATTTGTTCAACTGTATAACTTTAATTATGCATTTTTAAATTTTTCTATATGTATACTGTTGGTGTACCTTTTTAATAAATAAACAGGGTACGCGAACGCACCATCGTGCCAGTTACTTGGTTCTACCCAAGATCCGAACAAATTACGGTAAGCGAATGGTCAGCTATGAGGGAGCACAACTGTTTAACAAACTACCCGCAACATTGAAACGCATCGACTCGCTTAATATATTTAAAAGGAAACTTGCACAGCGTGTTGAGGAAGTCATTGTAAAGTATCAGCCTATAAACTGTCCCACTGCAGGGCAAAGGCCTCCATCATAGAAATCAAGTCATCGCTACTATGATGGGATTAGGCTTAATCTCCACGCTTGCCAAATGCGGATTGGTGATCACAAACCCGAGCTATGTTCGAAAAATTCGAAACATACTTTTCGCTCGACCCGGGAATCGAACCCAGGACCCCGAGATCACGGCCCGGTACTTAAACCACTAGACCAACAGGGCGTCAGGAGGAAGTCATTGAATAAGCCGTAATTAAAAAAATAGTATGTAATGTTATTTATATGAGTCTGTGGATATTTTACATATTTATGTTATATAAGTTATATATTTAATACTGTTTCTTCATCGCCAGCCCATTTAAGTCCCCACTGCTGGGGCACGGGCCTCCCTCAGTCACATGAGGGGTAATTGCCATACTCACCACGCTTGGCAGACGGGTTGGCGAGGGTTTTGATATAATTGCCGAGTTTTCTTTCTCTGGGTGCTGATGATCATGCCAGCAGCTTTACCTTAGTCGCCTTTTACGACACCTCGGTAAGAGTGAGGGTGGCTTATTCTACTCTGCCGGGGACCACACGGCTTATTTATGGCGTAATTTTTTTGTTCTCAAGTAAGTGACGTTATGTTTTTATTGAGAAATAAAGAATTTTTAAACCTAATATAATGATTTTGAATAAAATAATTATTTTGATTTCATCATCATCATCATCATCATCAGCCTATCACAGTCCACTGCTGGACGTAGGCCTCTCCAATTGTTCGCCACTGTGATCTATCCATGGCTTCTCGCATCCAGCTCTTGCCAGCCATCCTGCGCAGATCGTCCCCCCACCTAGCCAGAGGGCGCCCTACATTACGTTTGCCAAGACGCGGTCTCCACTCCAGAACTCGTTCACCCCATCGGTTGTCGGTATTTTGATTTATTTATTAATAATATCCTGCGTAAGTGGCTGATCGTTGAGATTGGCCGCCTTTTGAACTTACCACCAAAGCCTGTTGCGGCGGCTCGGCCGCGCCGGCGGGCTTGGGCGGAGCCCTGTTGGCCGGCGGCCGGCCCGGGCCCGGGTGCGTCGCGGGACGAATACCTGACAATATATTCAAAAATAAATCAACTATTCTCAACTACATCACAACAGGTCCTGCCAGAATACCAGCGCTGCCGCGGCATTTCTGTCGTGGCAGCACCATGCTGAGGCCAGGACCTGATTGACCTCACACTTCACACACGCCTACTTATTTAGAATATTTTCATTATATAACTGTGTATTTACCTACCTATCGTCTGTTCTCGTACTCACCTTTGTCTGTAGTATTAATGTGTCAATGTTACCTTATCTATGTTTACTAATGAATGTTCATTGTTAAATTATTTATTGTGATGGTCAAGAAAATGTTTTTCTTTCTTCTTCTTTCTTTCTTACATATTGAGATAAAATAAATATTTCACAGCATCACATACATTGATCTGACTCCGAGATAGGTAGCTCAAGCACCTGTTTTACGGATATCAGAATCAACAGTGGAATGAGCGTTTTCGTGGAGAATCAGCTAGATGGAATACTATAGGAGTGAGGTCCATATACAATGTGATTGGTTATTTTTAAACGTGATTTGTCAAAATGTCTAAGGTGTCGTCTGCCACCTATATCATAAAAAAAAGACAATTTTACTAATATATACATATAATAGTATAATATAGTAGTATTGGTAGTATTCCTGCCTCTTACGCCAAAGGTCGTGGGCTCGATCCCCACCCTGGACAAACATTCGTGCGATGAACACTTGTGTTTGTTCAGTGTCTGGGTGTAATATATGTATTTAAGTATATATTTGTGTTCCTCTGTTGTCTGATATCTGTAACACAAGTGCTTAAGCCACTTAGTACGAAATCAGGTCAACCTATAAGATGTTGTGAGAATTATTATTATTATTAAAACATAGAAAACACCCAGACCGATACAAACAGATATGTTCATGCACACAAATGTTTGTAATTAAATTATATATCATTTATTTCAACCAAGTTACATGTCATAATACAAAAATAGAATCTTTTTTTATATGATAGGTGGCAGACGAGCAGACGGATCGCCTGATGGTAAGCGATTGCCGCCGCTTAAGGACACCCACGACAACAGTAGAGTCACAAGTGCGCCGCCAACCTTTAAACCTCCCTTTCCCCCGGATTGGGCCTGCAGTACCGTCGTGCAGCGAAACACAGCACGTAGACGAGTTAATCGCCTCATCCGTTCAATAACATTTGCAAAAAAGAGACCTATAATTTTTTAAATTTTTTTTGTACTTACTCGGGTTGGATATAATCTTGCTCATCGGAGGTTGCCCACTTTGCTGCTCCTTCTGGATAGCGAACCGCTTTGCTTTACGCTTCCACAGGTAACGCTCATTGTAGTTCACCTAAAAAGTTATTAAAATATATTTAGATCACATTTTAAAGTTGTTTGACCGAATTGCCCATCCATATGTTAATGCGTTGTACACTCTTTACTGAAACGACTCAGTGATCTGACTCAGCCAAATAATACACTGTTCCGAATGTCTAATATTCGCTCAGAATGTATCATTCGACCCAAATGGATCTCAAGTATGAGTGAACTGAATGAGCTGAGCGATCCGATGAGGCGAATGAACCGAATGAGCTGAATAATAGAATAGAATAGAATAGAAAATATTTATTCAGCAACAACTTAAAACTAGTTAAATTTATCTAGTAGTAGTAGGACTAAAAGAAACTTTTGTGCCGAAAAGGTGACCCTCAGCATAATGCCAAGACATAATAATGCCGAGGCGATGGTTTCCAGGGGCACCTACGACAGTGGTGGTGGGATACAGAGGCACTATGCATAAAATTATTGAAATAAAATGTAGGAGGTACAATACACTCAAAACAGTTACAATTATATAAAGATGAAGCCCAAGAGAAATTTAATAATCGGAGTGTGCCGAATGATTCGAAAGAGTGGAATGATCTGATGAGCCAAATAATCTGAATAAGCTGAATGATCCGAGTGAACCGAATGAGCGGAATGAATCACGGATCGATGAGGGTCGATGTTCCAAATGAAGCTATTCACTGTTACGCATCTCTGAACTGATGCAAATGTTCAAATCTTTTGAAAGATACGTTTTTACCAGGTCTAATGCATTCTTCTGTTCGATTCTACATAACTTGATCCCCCCCAGCCCATTCCATCATCGGACGACAAGGCGCGGCGATTCCTTTCATCCTTATGTGGTAGGAATACCCCTTATCCGCACGAAGCGATTTGCTTCCACATTTATAATGCGTTTTTCCTGACCACTATAATCTGGGCATCTTTAAGGCAAGAGTGAACAGGCATCTTTTAGGCAAACGCGTATCATCCTAGACCTCATCGTCGCTTTCCATCAGGTGCGATTGTGGTCAAGCGTTAGCTTATAAAAAAAAAAAAGATTCTCGCGCGCTGCCGCACGGGGAATAATCAATTTTGGAACTTGTGTTAACACAAGCTTTAGCCAAGCTATAATCAAGATTAAAAGCTCAATCTACAACTAAAAAACAACCAGATAAACTCACATTAGCCCACATCTCTCCAAGACGCTTGGAGATGGCAGAGAAGTCCATATCAGGATGCTTGCGCAACAGCTCGTTGCGTGCCTCCTTCGCCCACATCATGTACGCTGTTATACGAGTCTTTCCTGTTGAGGGTTGCGATGTTTTAATAAAGAAATACTGACTGACTGACCGGATGGCGCAATTAGTAGTGACTTTGCCTCTTATGCCAAAAGGTCGTGGGTTCGATCCCCACCCTGGACAAACATTCGTGCGATGAACACTTGTGTTTGTTCGGCGTCTGGGTGTAATATATGTATTTAAGTATATATTTGTGTTCCTCTGTTGTCTGATATCTGTAACACTAGTGCTTAAGCTACTTAGTACGGAATCAGGTCAATGTATGAGATGTTGTGAGAATTATTATTATTAAAAAATATATATATATGACACTTAAATGCACCGGTCAATTTACACCAATCACCTAGTCTCTAAACTAGTGTCGTCTATCGATAGACAATCGATAGTTGCCTTCATATCAATATTATCGATAGCTCAGACAGGACCAGCTAATTTTATAAAACCATTCATGTAATGTATTTGTTCTGTAATAGTTGTTTGTTGGCAAAAAACTATCGATACTTTGAAAAAAAAATGTTTCCAAAAGCAGTAATCTGCCAGAGAGCTACGGAACGCAGTATGCTACATATGAAACGCAAAGACAAAACAATGTCATCAGAGCAAAGACCAAAGTTGAAGATGTGGCAGTAAAAATAAGACGCTTAAAATGGAAACGGACTGGACATTTAATGAGAGGATTAGAAAAGTGGAGTAAAAAAGTATATATCTGGTACCCCAGAGGTCAAAAAAGAAAGAAAGTGAGGAGGGTGAGATAATTAGACTAGCAGAAAAATTAATATGAATACTCACTAAAATGTACAAAAATATAAAATAAAAAGGCTATCAAATAGAATATTGATAATAAAATTAGGTTAAGTAGTTTCTACAGGGAAGTATAATTGTATGAAAATTTTTATTTTATTTTATTTTTTATTTTATAATAAAGGAATAACAAACAGCCAACTTAACAATATAACTAAATAAGATTAAGGAACTAAAATAGATTGGGCCAAAGACAGTTACACAATAAACCAATTTTTTAAAAAGAAAAAACAACGTCAGCCTAGGTATATACCCCAACACATACATATACATATATACATACATATATACATATATAATATATACACATACATATATATATTAAAGTAAAAACCACTTTTGACTTCAAAAATAAGTGTATAATAATAGAATATGTACCAAATAATACAAAATAGGAGATATATTCAAATATTTGAGAAGATACAATATACATATATCATATATATATACCCACACATACATACATACATTATCAATATATGATAGAATATTATAAACGTAACTTTAAAACCATTCATAGGGCTTCTTTAATTTTTTCAAGAAAGTTTTTTTTGTTATCCATGAAAGGGTCAACTTCGCAGAACTCAGTGTTGTAGGTGTGCAAGATCCTAGTCAATACTGCATTGCAGGCGTAATTAGTGCGATGAAAGGGAACGGCAAAGAGCGGCGTGTGGCGCGTGCGGCGCGTCGGCACTCGCAGCGCCAGCCGCGCCACGAGCTCGGGGCAGTCGAGGCGCCCGCGCGCTACGTCCCACAGTAGCCCCATGTCCATCACTTTGCGACGCTGTTCTAAAGTCAGGACACGGTAGTTGACGCAGCTGTCAGTGTAGGACTCAGCCCTTAGCGTGTGTTTTAAAGTTAAGATGGCGAACAAACTTTTTTTTGTATTTTTTCAATACTGTCTTTATGAATGGCGTAGATTGGATACCATATGGGACACGCATATTCCAAAATACTACGGACGCAGGCATAATAAACAATTTTTAGGCTGGTCTCATCTGTAAATGGTTTGCAGGTACGTAATACGAATCCAAGGCTACGGTATGATTTATTCACTATATTTTCGACGTGTTTTGTAAATGACATTTTAGAGTCCATCCAGACACCTAGATCGCGAACAAGCTCAACCCTGTCTAATGGGGTATTATTGAGTTTGTAAACAAAATGATATTGGCTTATTTTTACGCGTAAAACTTATACATTGACACTTAGGAATGCTAACAGTTATATTATTGTCAGAATAAAAATTTACTAGCTTGTTAAGATCCTCTTGGATTAATAAGCAATCAGAGATCGAGGTAATTTTCATATAGACTTTTTTGTCATCTGCGTATAAAAGGTGATTAGCGTTATTGAAGCAAGTATATATATCAAATATATAAGCGTTATAAAACAAAGGACCAAGATGGGAACCCTGTGGGACGCCTGAAGGTACCGTTATAAAGTCCGATCTGTATCCACCGAGTACAACTGCTTGTGAACGGTTAGACAGATATGATGTGCAGATCCATCTTAACAGGTCACCGTGTATTCCTAATGATTCTAGTTTATGGAGCAGAATGACGTGATCCACACGATCAAATGCTTTTTCAAAGTCCGTATAAATCACGTCAACCTGCCCTCCATTTTCCATATGTTCTAGAACGTAGTTGGTGAATACAGCTAAGTTTGAGACTGTATAACGACCTCTCAAGAATCCATGTTGGGAAGTAGGGATACCACAGGCAATTAGCTGATATATGTTTTCGTATACAGCTTTTTCGATTTATATAAATACTAAAAATATTTTTTCATATCAAAACCAACTAAAATTATTAATCGTATTGCATTCTGAGCTATCAATAGGATTGTAGTTTTCGGATGAAAACTATCGATAGTTTAACAACACTATCTGAAACTAGAGAATTCCCATGTAATCGCCATACCTTTATCTTTCCTCTGAGCCTTAGCCCTTCCGACGACTCTTCCATCCTTCACAATCAGCTTCTTCTTGCTGCTCTTCTCCATCATATACAGAGAGTTGGCTGGTGTCCGAGCCGAGCCCTCGTCTGAAGCGGAACTGTCTGTCTCCATACTAAAAATATTCATACGTGTATGTACATGTTATCACCCAACATAGTGGAAGCATTTACTTGGAGGCATACAGAAGCATGCCAACGTTAACGCCCTTTTAGTCGGTTTAAGTACCGGGCCATGATCTCAGTGTCCTCAGTACGATTGCTGGGTCGAGCAAAAAGTATGTTTAAATTTTTCCAACATAGTATAGGGTTTGAGGTCACCAATACGCATTTGAGAAGGGTGGTGATTAAGCCTGATCCCATCATAGTAGCGATGACTGGATATATATGATAGAGGCCTCTGCCTTAATAGGATTGGAGCTAAATAAGACACCTGGTTTCTGTCTCATTACATCTGAAATGCTACGACAACTCCCCAAAAAAGCTATAATCAGTATAACACAGCTTTTTAACAGCATAATTAGAGTTGGACACATACCTATGGTATGGAAAGTGTCAGAGATCATAATGATTCCCAAGCCGGGTAAACCCCCGCATCTTGTATCTTCTTACAGACCAATTAGTCTGCTGCCTATATTATCAAAACTGTTTGAGAGGATTATCTTGCGAAGACTAACACGAATACTCAACGAAAATGAGCATCTTCCCCAACATCAGTTTGGTTTCAGGGTTGGCCACTCGACTATAGAACAGGTTCACCGGGTTGCCGACAAGGTAAGAGAGGCTTTAGAGAAGAAGCAGTACTGTTCTGCTGTTTTCCTGGATGTTCAGCAGGCATTCGATAAGGTCTGGCACCTGGGCCTGCTATATAAAATAAAGAAGCAATTGCCACATAGCTTTTACTTGCTCCTGAGGTCCTACCTGGAGGATAGAATATTCAGAGTTAAGGTAAATGACGCCTACTCTAGTTTTCAAGATATAAAGGCTGGTGTACCACAAGGCTCCATTCTGGGACCGACTATGTATCTCATGTACACTGCAGATATACCTACAGCTGATAATATTTTATCTGCCACATTCGCTGATGACACGGCTGCACTTTGTAATCATGAAGACCCCAACATGGCATCCTTGACTTTGCAGAATCATCTAAACAAGGTCAGCAAATGGATGGAAAGGTGGCGCATTAAAGCCAGCTCTAGCAAATCGGTGCACGTCACCTTTACTTTAAGAAGAAACAACTGCCCCCCGATTAAACTTGGAACCGAAGTCTTGCCCCATCAAGACTCTGTAAAATATCTAGGCATACATCTGGATAGGAAACAGACCTGGAGAACGCACATACAAAAAAAACGCGAGGAGTTAAACATACGTCTTCGAAATCTGGACTGGCTATTAGGTAGAAGATCACCCGTTACTCTGGCTAATAAGATACTTATATACAAAGCCATAATCAAACCAATATGGACCTACGGCATTGAGTTATGGGGATCAGCAAAAAACTCAAATGTGGAGATCCTTCAACGGTTTCAAAACAAGGCTCTCAAAGTCATCACTAGTGCACCCCTATTC